>JACXGM010019705.1:0-18253 GCA_016801145.1 Umbra pygmaea
CAGTATGCAGTGACTAGCCTTAATAAATTGTAAAGGTTTATTAATTAATGTGACGCCGCAGTATGTAGTGACTAGCCTTAATAAATTGCAGCCTTCTTGACTTGTGGCCTGGGACAAAACAGACTGGTGGGCGGTGTTAAAAATGCAGAAATTCAGTAGCCGAAATTTGTTTGGTTCTGTACTTGAAATTGCCAGTTTCCTTGAGGATTCTAATATATGCACCTAGAATTTTACAAATATTAGTCCTCTCTGAAAAAGGAAGCCTACCATTCAAACCAATGCGAAAGTCTACATAGTGCTGAAATACAGCTACATCTCTATTCAAACAGTAACGTGAATCAGACTTACCAGTTTGTTGGTATTGCTGTTCTACCAATTGTTAAATGGTTGAGCCATACAACTGTTTTTCTCTATATACTGCATTGTACATTAGGCTACTATTCCCTCTCTGGCACTTCAAGAAAACAACTATGGCCATCCTTGGCTAATCTGAAAATTGGAGGCAGTATCGACTTGGGTTATCAAGCCTTTTTCCCAAGTACGAGTACATAAGCCCTGTAAGTACTGGTCCATCGGTATCGGTATTGGTCCATCTCCAGAAAATAATGTATTATGGTGAACATGGTTTAGAGTTCACAATCTGTTTCAGACCACACAATGCAACATTCACAATTGTAATTATATGTGTTTGTATATTTCAGAGACAGTGGGCTCTGTTTATGGCTAGCCTAAAGGCCAAACTACAAAACCTCACTGGTAGAAAAAGGAACATTGCAGTGTGCAGTGATTATGCAGTAGTTTTTTCAGTTGGATCCTCATCTAAAAAGCTAGGCCAGCGGTTCCCAGTTGGGGGGGGGGTACTAGTAACCCTGGGGGAAATTGGGCTGTCTTGCAGGGGTTCCTTGAAAAGGCTAATGAAAACATAAGCTTACTGGTTAAATGCACATTAGGGGGTATCTCAGTGGTACTCCAGGCACGGCAAAATATAGTTAAAGGTAATGTAATTGAAAAAGTTTGTAAATCACAGGGCTATAATAAAAACAGCTAGCTTTATACAGTATATTGAACATCACTATTCCTTGCTTTCAAGATAAATAGAAATACTAAAGCAACCAAAACCTGATATTACCCCCTTGTAAATTGGAGTGGGCTTAGAAGAAGGTATAAAGGTACAGGCTGTTCAAAAACTAAAAACACAAACTTGCATGTACATCTCTGTGTATGTTAACAGTAGAGATACACAGACAACAAAGACAGTACTATCTGGATATTTGGGTAGTATAAACCCAAACCTAAATCCACCAAGACTTTTAAATATATACAGGCCTTAAATACCAAGAAAGGAAAAGAAAGTAAAGAACTGAGGCCCAAAGTCCTCAGTTTGCAAATTCCTGGCATTTCTCACTCAGCTGGGGCTACCTAAAATCAGAGGCCTACCAAGTTGAAAATGGGACAGTACAAAAGGAGATCCACTATCAAAAAGAAAAAAGATCCACTAGCAAATCATAGACGTTATCAGATTTCAAAAGCATTGCCATCACGTGACATTTCAATGTATGATTTGTAGCAATGGAGGTAGAAATTACCACAAGTAGGGCTTGAACCACAAACCTAGGAAAGCACCCTAACTTTTTGTGCTACAAGACTTACATACGTTTGGCTTGATCTGATTAAAGCTAACTCTGCTTGTGGTTTAGTAGACATATCGTTGGTAATACAGAACAAACAGGTTTTGGACTAGGTGGTCTCACTATTTGAAGGCTCTACATATAAAGGGTTAATGTTGGAAATGAGAAGTTGACATGGCAAGTGGTAGTCAATGGCTGATGATTGTCCGGAGACAGAGAGGTTTTCAGTGAAAGGCCATTTCACAGCCCAGACGTTGCCAGGGCAACAAGCCACTGAGGGGAGGGCAGAGTGTAAATCACGTCACAAGCAGACCCCAAGGAACCATGCCAGGACAGCTAGGGTAAATGATGTAAAACCCGATCAAAAAGTTGACAAACAAATGACAACTGCAATGGTAGTCCATTAAGCATTTAAATAGATTTACCAATTGGGTTCATCTCATACATTTGACAGATAAATGGTTCTTCACTAACTAGCTAACTAGATTTAGCGTTACTAAATTAAATCATAAGACAGTACTGTACAGTAAAATACTTGACAGTTGAATTCCTATTTGTTTGTTACGTTAAATTAGGGTTCATACCGGTCGCTAGGGGCAGCGGTGAGCTCAATAATTTCAATAGTCTGATGGTTAGCGCTTATGGTCAGCGATGGTGGACAGGCGGACATGCCACCAAACGCCAATCGTTGCAAGTTTGAATCCATAGGAAGGCCATTTATTTTCTTTCAGCGTTAACTCAACCCTAACGTTAGGTCTAAATCGTTACATATTTATGTTCAGTACATTTGTGAGACATTGTGCATAGTTGCGCACTATTAATATGAACAACCATTCATACGAATTCAGCTGCAACAAATGTACGTAGCTATGTTATGTTCGTATTCGTTAGAGACCAGGGTGCAACGTTATAGTCGGGTTATCACGCTGAAACCATTCCAACAAATTTGTGGAGGTCATTACATTCTAGGCCCAAAATGTGACAAGATTTAAATGGCGTTTAAAATACTATACTGTAGCTATCGATTCAGGACCCAGCATTCTACAAAAACCGTTATGACATCACGATTCTATAGTAACTGGGGCTGTGATTTATCAGCAAAAGAGATTACAACTAACATTTATCAGGTACACTTTATAAAGTATAGCTATAGAATACATATAGATTAGGTCAACTTATTATGTAGACCAACTAATTTAACAGTAATTCATAACACTTCTAGTTTCATTATGGCTCAATAACATTGTTACCGACTCAGAGACAAGATCGCAGCATCAAAGTGTCACAACACTGCAGTTTCGGCTTTGACACGACTGGCTCTATATATTTGTGACAGCAACATTCTTCCACTTGAACAAACTGCAGCGTGAATCACTGGCTGTGCTTTCGAGTCGGGGCAGTAAGCAGACCCTACCAATACGATCTGACTGTTCAATTTTTACAAGTCATCATCTGCTGCCCTGCACCAGCCAGCTAGGCCTGTGGTTATATTGAGCCTTCACCCTTCAGCCGTATGTCATATTACATTCAAATGTGGCGTTTCTATGTGTGGGCCAGAAAAGCTAGAGAAATGTGAAAAATGCATCTATAATGAAATGTTGTTTTTTGTCCCCCGGTGTTTGCGTCTTCTTACCTGCAGATGTTCCTGAAATCTTATCGGCAGTATCTGAGCCATTCTTGAGGCTCTGTGTCTCAAGTACAGATAAAAGGAAAGGGGAAGGGGACACGAAGAATAATAAATTATGTGTTATATTAAAATTGTCCAAAACGCCCCCAAAAGTAAAATATGATGAGCAATATCAGGGGTCTCGCCAGATCGCGTTGATATCACCCGAATTCACTGGCTGCTCTCATTCAGTACCACACAAAACATCCCGAACCAAAACTAAACGCATCCGCTAAGTAAAATAGTACTATAACTATTTCATATTAAGGCTGTAAAAAACAGAATAATAAATATTATATTTAAGCACATATTTGCTAATCATGAGACATACAGCCAGCGAAGAAAATATACCTATGAATACCAATGCAGAGTAACAAATCTGATGTTCTGAAAAGTGTACCCCTCCGCAGCCCCTTCCCCCTTTATTTTTTTCAACTTCGAAATAAAATCACGTGACGAGCGCCCCCTCCCCTTCCTATTTTTGCCAACGTAAGTGCTGAAACGTTGGGAATAAAGAAATAGGCGATGCCTTCCTTTACTCCATCCGCAGAAAAAAATCGATATCATTCCCGTATACACCGTCATTAATATAATAATTTAATTCCTTCCTTAGACTTTTTGTTATCATATATTTTCTTTCAAAACGAGGTGGCCTAATAGTTGGGACATCAAAGTACTTTGTCAACTTGCATATTAAAAAATAGCAGCATCCTCTAGTGGGACCTGTCCTCACAGCCCAGCACCATGCAGCTCGATAAGCATTTGCCAGAGAACACCAGAATTGACAGGTCTGCCATTGGTGCCTCATTCGCTTCACAGATGAGAGCAGGTTCACACTTGGCACGTGAAATACGTGAAAGTGACTGGAGACTTTACGGTGAACGCTCTGCTGCCTGCAACAACATCCAGCGTGACCGGTTTGGTGGTGGGTCAGTGATGGTCTGGGGAGTCATATCCTTGGAGGGTCAGGACACACTGACCTACCCAAGTAAAAAAAGTATATTTAAATTATACTCCAGTATTATACTTCTAGTATACTTTATGTTTAACCGTAAGTAATATATTTAAGTATATTTGAAGTATACTTTCAAAATATACATACCAAAATAATATATTAGAAGTATATTTAGGATAAATAAAATACATTTCAAGTACATTTAAATATACTTTTTTTACCTGGGTCCACCTGCTAGCCAAACGGTACCCTGACTGCTGGTTGGTACCAGAAAGAAAACCTCAGACCCATCATCAGATCTTATGCTGGTGCAGTGGGCCCTGGGTTCCTCCTGGTGCAGGACAATGTCTGGCCTCATGTGGCCAGAGTGTAGAGACAGTTCTTGGATGACGAAGGCATTGATGCCATTGACTGGTCCTCGCTTTCTCCAGACCAAGTTGCTCCACAGACTGACACACCATCCATTGTCTCAACTGGAGCATGCCCAGACATTAGTGCATTCAGGCATGTGGGTGTCATACATATTATTGAATCACATTATGAATGATTTCTACTGTTTACTTTGATTTTCAGCGTGAGTTTGAATCCAGCCCTCAAATGGGTTGATGATTTTGGTATCCATCAATCATTATTACGTCAATTGTATTTTATGTACAGTAACGATTTTGATCTTCAATATGTTTTGTTCATTAAGACATGATGTGGGATTTGAGTGTTTCCTTATATTCTTATTCTTATATACTGTCTGAAAAACATATCTGAACTGAAAGAAAGGTTGCATCTGCTATTGGTGACTAAGTGGTTTGAAAATGGGTGCTTTGCCATTTTGGAGATCTAACAACAAAACAAAAAATAAATACTGGCATTCCCTCTATGTTCCAAAATGAAAAAGAAAACAAAGTATATTTTTATAATCTCTTTTATTATAAATACAAATGTACACACAACCCACTTACCCAATTGGCTTATTCAACAAAGGTGTAGACAAAAGTGAATCCAACATCACTCACTGAAACAGCCACTGCATTAAGGAGTATTTAAGTTTTCAATATACATTTCAGACTATAATCACGTTTCTACAAACATGGTCATGCATACGTAATTACAGCATAACCCACTTTAAAACACACAAGCATATATCAGGCAATATACACCGGTCAGCCATAACATTATGACAACCTGCCTAATATTGTGTAGGTCCCCCTTTAGCCTCCAAAACAGCATGCAAAGCACTGTGTGTTCTGACACGTTTATATCATTTAAGCTACAGTAGCTCATCTATTGGATCAGACCACAGAGGCCAGCCTTCGCTTCCCACGTGAATCAACCCCCATGACCCTGTCGCTGGAACACCCTACAAGAGCTGAAGTTTTGGAGAAACTCTGACCCAGTCGTCTAGCCATCTCAATTTGGCCCTTGATGAAGTCGCACAAATCCTTATGCTTGCCAATTTTTCCTGCTTCAAACACATCAATTATGAGGACAAAATGAAGAAGCAGGAGGGGGTCCATGTGGCATAGTGGGCTAAGTCGCTGCATTGCATGACAGTCTACGTCATGATAATCACAGGTTCGAGCCTGACTATGGGTTCTCTGACTTTCCCTGGGCCTCCAGCATGAGGCAGCACAAATTGGCATAGTACTACCTGGGATTTGGGTTAGATAAATCAGATTATATATTCTGCCACATCGCTCTCCAGCAACTCCTTGTGTCCAGATCGGGCCGCTGTGGGTTCACCTGTGGAAGTATAGTTGGTGAATGTAATCATCCCTTGCATGATCCAACTAAAGACTTCCGTGTTGGGCTCGCAGTGTAAAAAGAATCTGTGGCTGTGGTGACATGTGATTGGATTAACCATGTGCGGAAAAGCTGTGGACTAGGCAGGAATAACAGAAATTGGGAGGGGAGAAGAATGGGGAAAAATCACGAAAAAAGAAACAAATAAAAATGAAGAAGCAAGAAAAATGAGAATGCGGATTTGAGCGACTCTGACAAGGGCCAAATTGTGATGGCTAGACGACTGGGTCAAAGCATCTCAGAAAGTGCAGCTCTTCTGGGGTGTTCTCGGTCTGCAGTGGTCAGTACATATCAAAAGTGGTCCAAGGAAGGAAATATGGTGAACTGGCGACATGGCCAAGGCTCATTAAGGCATGTGGAGAGTGAAGGCTGGCCCGTGTGGTCCGATCGTACTGTATAGATGAGCTACTGTAGCTGAAATTGCTGAAGAAGTCAATGCTGGTTCTGATAGAAAGGTGTCAGAACACAGTGCGTCACAGTTTGTTGCATTTGTGGCTGCTGTTTTGGTGGCAAAAGGGGGACGTACACATTAAGCAGGTGGTCATAATGTTATGGCTGATCCATAACATTATTTTTCTAATTATCAAAGGTAGCATTTAAAGTTGTTAGATCTATTCTTGGACAATTATTTGTTTAAAATATTTTATATGGAACCCACATGAGAAGAAATCAGAAAGGAAATATACAGCCAATAATGTGTGGCCAAAGAAATCCAACATTGAACAAAAGGAACACACAAAAAACAAAAACAAAGTCCCTTTCTGCAAAACAAAAAACCTGTACCCTTGGACTAATTAAAAAATAACTTTTTTAAATTTGCTGATTTCTAAGTAACTTCAGTTCAAATTCCTATTAACCAGTTTTGCTAATATTATAAACTACAAGGATCAGCCATAACATTATTACCTACAAAATATTAGGCAGGTGGTCATAAGGTTGTGGCTGATCAGTGTATATTAATTCACCAAATTCTAACTGGAGTTACATTACAGCTGATAATGGTATGTACTTAAATCATATCGCTGATCTTTTAGAATAATGCACTACTGGGTCAGCCATAATCCAGTAATAAGTATTTTACTGGAGATGCTGTAGGTAGATATAGAAAAATTGTCACATTTTCAAAATTTATATACATTTTATATGTATACTTTTTTTAGAAGACTTTACCTGTGTAATAGCAGTCATAACAATAGTTGTGATTCTATATTCTCCAACAAAGTTTTGGCAAAAGTAAAACAATTACAAAAATGGTTGAAATGCCTCTTTCACACAGTTTATAGAGGGCTGGTATAGGTGAAGTACATTGTGTGGGTGTCATGGGTAATTTCATGTGTGGTCATGATGGGTGCTATACACTCACCCGCCACTTCAGCAGGTACACCTTGCTAGTCCTGGGTTGGACCCACTTTTGCCTTGAGAACTGCCTTAATTCATTTCAGCATAGATTCAACAAGGTGCTGGAAACATTCCTCAGACATTTTGGTCCATATTTATATTATTGAATCACCCAGGTGTTGCAGATTTGTTGGCTGCACATCCATGATGGGAATCTCTCGTTCCACCACATCCCAAAGGTGCTCAATTGGATTGACATCTGGTGACTGTGGAGGCCATTTGAGTAGGATGGATCTATGCTTTCATGTTATTTACGCCACATTCTGAGCCTATTATCTAAATGTCGCAGCAGAATTTGAGGCTCATTAGACCAGGCAATATTTCTTTAATCTTTTATTGTCCAATTTCAGTGGGCCCATGCAAGTTGTAGTCTCAAATTCCTGTTCTTAGCTGAAAAGAATGGATCCCAGTGTGGTCTTCTGCTGCAGCCCATTTGCTTCAAGGTTCGACGTGTTGTGCATTCAGGGATTCTCTAGTTGTAACAAGTAGTTATTTGAGTTATTGTTGTCTTTCTGTCAGCTCAAAACTGTATGGCCATTCTTATCTGACTTCTGCAATCAACAAGGCATTTTCAACCAGAGAACTCTCAGGATATTTTCTCTTTTTCTGACCATTCTCTGTAAACCCTAGAGATGGTTGTGCAGGAAAATCCCAGTAGATCAGCACTTTCTGAAATACTCAAACTAACAACCATGCCATATTCAAAGTAATTTAAATCACCTTTCTTCCCCATTCTGATGTTTGATTTGAACCTCAGCAGATCATCTTGACCATGTCTCTACATGTCTAAATATATTGACTTGATGCCACAAGATTGGCTGATTAGATATTTGCATTAATGAGCAGTTGAACAGGTGTACCTAATGAAGTGGCTGGTTATTGACATTCTTTAGGGGTGATGATTAGTGTTGTTTATGGTCATGCTGGGTGAGGTTTATAGTGCAGAGGTTATGGTTAGTGTCGTTTATCGATGGGCTGGGTGGGTGAGATATGTGGTGTCTTTGGCATGACTCTTGCTATCAATCAGCAGCAGCTGGTTTTTCTTGTGGTGCGAGATGATCTCCTGGAGATTACTGAAAAACTACAAGAGAGATGGAGGAATGAAGGGAGAGGAAAGGAATGAGTAGAGAGGAAAAGAAAGACAAAGAGAGGGCACAGACGAGAATGAGTGTTACTCAAGTTATTACAGAGTTTAGTGTACAACACTAAGTTATTAAAGAGCTTTCTGTACAAATCTAAGTTATTGAATGGTTTAATGTACAAAATAAGTTATTGGAGGGTTTACTGTACAACACTAAGTTATTGAACGGTTAACTCTACAACACTAAGTTATTGAATGGTTTACTCTACAACACTAAGTTATTGAACGGTTTAATCTATAACACTAAGTTATTGAACTGTTTACTCTACAACACTAAGTTATTGAAGGGTTTAATGTACAAAATAAGTTATTGAATGGTTTACTCTATAACACTAAGTTATTAAAGGGTTTAATGTACAAAATAAGTTATTGAACGGTTTACTCTACAACACTAAGTTATTGAAGGGTTTACTCTACAACACTAAGTTATTGAATGGTTTACTCTACAACACTAAGTTATTGAACGGTTTACTCTACAACACTAAGTTATTGAACGGTTTACTCTACAATACTAAGTTATTGAAGGATTTAATGTACAAAATAAGTTATTGAATGGTTTACTCTACAACACTAGATTATTGAACGGTTTACTGTACAACACTAAGTTCATGAACGGTTTACTCTACAACACTAAGTTATTGAAGGGTTTAATGTACAAAATAAGTTATTGAATGGTTTACTCTACAACACTAAGTTATTGAAGGGTTTAATGTACAAAATAAGTTATTGAATGGTTTACTCTACAACACTAAGTTATTGAAGGGTTTTATGTACAAAATAAGTTGTTGAATGGTTTACTCTACAACACTAAGTTATTGAACCGTTTACTGTACAACACTAAGTTATTGAAGAGCTTACTGTACAACACTAAGTTGCATTCCATATTTTTCTCTACAAATTCTTCTTTCCTCCCACATCCTCCCACCAGACCCTCCTATCTCACTAGATCTGTGTCCTGCCTTTTGCACATTTTTTTGGAAAATCCTCCCTCTCCTATGAAACCATTTCACCTCTTCATTCCTTTAGTAAATCCTGTCTGTCCCTCTGTTTCCCCCTCTCCCCTAGGTCCCCTATCTTCCTTATCGTACATATCTTGCTCTCATGCTAATATGTTATTGAACAGCTGCATTACTTTAGGGCACGTTTAGCCCTATCCCTTTCTCTCTTCCTGTCTTTTTCTGCCGCCTCTTCACCTCTTCATTTGTCTTCCCCTCCTTTCCGAGGGCATAGCGGCTTGTGTCCTCAAGAAAACGAATGGGGATGTTGTAGACCTTCTGTCTGTACAACACTGCCAGTGTGTACGGTTGACGTGCATTCTGGGCTGAACTATTACGGATGAGGAAGGCCCCGTCCTAAAACAAAAAGAGGGAGATGAGAGAATCTGAGTACAAGCAAAATCTGAGTTTCCTGAGTTCGCTAAGCACATTTACACACACTCAGCAACATTACTGAAATAAAGAGTGTGACAACACATTCTTGCAGTGCTTCAGTACTGAAGGACATTTCAGATATATCGAATTGTGAGTGAATTTAGTGAGGACATCTAGTGCACTAGTGGAAAATAAATACACACAAAAACAAAAAATTTACTGGCAGAAAATTACTGGTACAAATTTATATTATTGTAAAGACAGTTCCTTCACAATAATAACAGAAATGAATGTGTAAACATTGAGCGTCCTTTAATGGACAGAAAACTATCAGTCCAGATTTATTATTTCTGTCTATTAAGAGACAATCACTGTGTTTATACATTTTATTGTGTTATCATGATAAAGGAACTTTCTGTGAAATAATGGAAACTGTAACTGCAAAACATTTCCAGTACCTTTTATTTTTTATTACAGTGTGGTTTATGGGCCATTGTGAGTCAAATTACCTGGTTTAGTTCCAGTTCCACATCTTTGGTTTCTGTTTGTTATCTGTCTAATGCTTTCTAAACTGATGCACCAGGGTCACTGCTTGCTAAATGCTTTGGTTTTCTGGACACAATTCCTGCGTTTCACTATGTATTGGAGTCTCTAAAACATGTCTTGTGATAGAGGAGTGGAAGAGAGGGAGGAAGGACAGGGGAGACAAGTTGGTGTAGGATAAGACAGGCAGAAGAGGGCAAGGAAAAATAGGGAGTACAGGAGAGGAGAGCTAGAGTGTATCAGTATCAATCCTGCAGTGTCCCAAATCAGCATACATCACTCAGACTCAGTGATGCTGTGTAAATGTGTCAATTGAACCCAGTGCCACACATATCTACACACATATCTACACACATACACATATCTACACACATATCTACACACATATCTACATACATATGCACACACACACAGACATATTCACATACACAGACACAATTCAGAGAGATTTTCCTATTATCATGTGCACTGTCCTGTGCTTTTGTTGCAGTCATGTTTTTAATATACACAGCCAAAATATCGCATTGAATTACTTTCTGGGGGAACTATTTTGCAAAACTAAAATATGTGAAATATGAACATATGAGAGAGTCAATTACGTTCATAGGGAACAAAATTTAAAGATACAATATGTATTTTTTGACCGCTAGGGGTCTGTCTTTTAATTAAAAATAACTTTAATAAAAAATAATAACTTTTTATTAAAAACGAAACAAATATGTTGTACAAACAATTTGATTGAATATATTGTCAGTGTCTCGTGAAAACACGATTACATTTGAAAAACATTCACTAAAGTCTGTTTTATCCAACAATAGACAAATTTTATCAACACATGAACATGGACACACTACCTATCTATGCAATGAATTAACAGTGAATATTGTAATGACTTACGAGTGCTATTATTTTGAAACGGAAAATCAGAGTTGCGTTGCCGGCAAAACATACTGCAGTGTTGCCAGGCGAATGGTTCTTGTCTGTAGATAGCGCCGGCGCTGTGTATTGTTAAAAATATTATAGCTTTATTCATGTTATGTTTAGTTACGGTTATTCACTTCATGTAATTCCATTTGGTGGTTCCCCGGAAACTAGAGCAACTAGAGGAGTCAAAGTTTATATGATTCCATTGACGGGTGACAAAATGAAACATCCCGTGTCTTCGGATTACATTACAAATTTCTCTGGGTTTGAAAGTTGGTGGAAACATTTGGGATAATGTAAATACACAACAACAAAAAATATGTAACATAAGTATAGTAATTTTTTATTTTTTTAATGTAGAAAAGTTACATATTGTACATTTAAAAAATGAATTACGCAAAATATGAACATATGAAGATCATGATGTGGTATGTAAATAGCTTACTTTTTTGTGGAGGTCGGGGATGGGGGATAGCCGTATACCATACATTTCTATGGCATATACATCGAGTTTGCAGTTCAAATCCAGATGGATGCTTTGTGTGTGTTTTGTTCTCCATTCCAGCGTGATGCAGACGTGTGTGTTATTTTAGTAATGTTAACCCTAACCTTAATCCTAACCTTAACCTCAGTAACCACATGGCTAACCTTAACCATGATATATAATTTTGAATGTGTGTGGAATGTTCTCACATGAACCGGCGAAATGAAACGTGCAGGTGCTTCGTAAAAGACGGACAAATACAGTATAGCCTAATAACATAACATGCAGCTGAAACGTAAAAACACCCCAAACATGTTGGCATACAAAGTAATTATTGTTTACACAATAGTTTCCAGAAAAAGTAATTTCTGAGAAATTCTGTGATAAAACAGAAGCACAGTGCTTTTCAAATGTTTTTCAATATTGTACCCCTTTTGAAACGCCTTTTTAAGCCAAGTACCCCCTGACCAGTGCCAAGTACCCCTTGACCAGCGCGAAACATTTTTGGTAGAAAAAAGTCTATATAAAGAGGTACAATACAGCGCCTGCAGTGATAGATTCCCAATGCTACATTTAAAATGTTTAGAATCCATCACTTAATTCATTCATTATTATAGTATAATTATTTTTGGAATTATGCATGACATATTTTTTAATTAGCATTTTTGCCAAGATTTCATGTACCCCCTGCAGTACTCCAAAGTACTCCTATTTGAGAATGTTACTGCGGTAACATTTGCACTCACCAGTCCCTTCATTGGGTACACCTGTTCAACTGCTCTTTAACACAAATATTTAATCAGCCAATCGTGTAGCAGCAAGTCAATGCATTTAGACATGTAGACAGGGTCAAGACATGCCAACTCTCAAGCAGTTCCCGTGAGATTGGCGTGTGAGCATGTAAAACCAATCAAATGCGTGTCTCATGGGCACTATGTGAGAGTTGGCAGCTACACTGAAAAAAAACCAGCTGTCTACTGAAAGTATGTCAACTTTTTGCATAGAATCTTTAGGTAGTTCCAGCAAGCCCAATCTTTGTCAAAGCTATCCTATTCAAAGATACGGCTTGTTGGAACTACTTAAAAATTTTAAGCAAAAAGTTGACTTACTTTTAGTAAGTATAGATGGCTGCTTTTTTCAGTGTATGCCAAGTAACAGAATGGGGAAGAAAGTTGATTTAAGTGACTTTGAACGTGGCAGGGTTGTTGGTGCCATACAGGTTTTCTTGAGCATTTTAGTAAGTGCTGAAGTAGATTTTAAGTACATTTTCCTGCACTGGTCCAAAACAAGACAATGGTCCAAAAGAGAGAAAATATCCAGTGAGCGATAGTTCTCTGCGCGACAAATCCTTGTTAATTGTAGAGGCCAGAGGTGAGCTGATAGAACAACATGAAAACGTGGAACCATCCTGCCTTGTATCAATAGCGTAGGCTGGTGGTGGTGTTGTAATGGTGTGGGGCATATTTTCTTCGCACACTTTGAGCCCCTTCGTACCCAATTGAGCATTGTTTAAATGCCACAGCCTACCTCAGTATTGTTGCTGACCATGTCCATCCCTTTATGACCACAGTGTACCCAGGGCTGGTTCTAGCTGGGGGCAAACACTGCCTGGCAACACTATATTTTGCCGGCAACACAAACTCAGATTTTTCTTTTTAATGTGTTGCTAAAATTAGTTTATTGTTGGATAAAACAGACTCAGGTAAACATTTTTCAAATGTAATTGTGTTTTCACATGAGACACTAACAATATATTCAATCAAATTCTGTGTACAATGTTTTTAATAAAAAGTTGCTATTGAAAACATGTTAAATGTATTTATTTCCAATCATTTTTCATACTTATTGTATCTTTACACACAATACAATTGCATTTTGTTCTAATTCACTAGCTTTGTAATGAATTCACAATGATTAATGCAATATTATAAGCACTATTATTCTGAAATAGAAAAACCATTCTTTGTTTTTTATTATTTCTTGCATTATATAGTGATGCCAGGCAAACAGTGTTTGCCCCGAGCCAGAACCTCCCAGAGAGTACCCATCTTCTAATGGCTACTTCCAGCAGGATAATGCGTCATGTCACAAGTCTCACATAATCTCAAACTGGTTTCTAAAACATGACAATTAGTTCACAAAGAATTAAGGCAGTTTTGAAGGCTACCACCATGGTGTACCTAATGAAGTGGCCAGTGAGAGTAAGCTCTATGTAAAAATGGTGTATATGACTGCAGTCAAATACTCTTACATAATTATATGCACATTTTAGCCCAATATACACAAGCTGTGTAATGCAGAAAAAGGGGCCAGAGAATGAGAAACACAATCAGCAGCAATACAACACCTAATCAGAAAACATACACAGCTACAGTGCAAAGAGAACCACAGAAATATGTGGGTGTATGTGACAGGGTCAAGGGTCAATGCAGGAATGATTCAGTGGAGGAATATTGCAGTATGAATATAGTCCTTTAGAGATGGGGTCTCGGTCTATAATTATGCATATAGGTAAGACTTTATCACTTTCATAGAACTTGAATTACCTTCTCTGTGTGTTTTACATGCATTTTGCATGCTTTTGTGTTTATATCTGTCAGTGTGCTCATCTCCAGTGTGTGTGAATGTATCCTACCTTGTTGATTCGGTGTAAAAGCTCTTCTGCCGCCTTTCTATCACAGTCCCCAACAAACCACTCTTTCTCCTGTAACACACCACAGATGGATGACAAGGTGTCCATGTTGCCATCACAAATCATCCAAGGCTAGCTCATACAGTACAAGTGTATCACTATTTAAAATGTATTTATCCAAGAGCAGCCCATAAATGCATTACCAATTATTAAATAATAAACTCAACGTCAAGATGACGTTGCGTCATCGCATTGTGATTGAAATAGCTCCTATGTGTTGTTAGTTAATGCAATGGAAAACAACTATTTGTGTCATGATGCCCATTCGTGGCAGTGCCTGAGTCGGGGGCTCTAGTCCCACTGGCTTCTTTTGTTCTGTTTCACCCAGATATTCCGTGACATCATCACTACCCAATGGATTGTCTGTTCTGTCTCCAACCATACACAGCTGGTATCACTTGATTCATCAGTACATGTCATTTGTCAGTCATTGTCTTGTACGTGTGTGTGTTAGAGACAGCTTAGTTTATTTCTTATATCTTAGAATATTATGTAAATTTTCAGTTTGTAGTGTTTTTGTTTATATTAAAATATTATTTGTCATCTGCATCCCAACTTCTCCCTGCACCATTTGTTTAGCCATGTTAAATATGCTTTACAATGTATTTCTATGTAAAAAGGACATTTTGAAATTTAAAATATTTAAGGAAGATTTCTATATCCCTCCCATGGTCTTTCTATCTTAAAATAATAACATATGTTAGCTTAGCACCACAAATCTCCTGTGGGCAGAGTCTGTATTATATAGCGCAGGGGTCTCCAACCCTGTACCTGGAGAGCTACTATCCAGTACGTTTTCCCTACAACCCCCATTTGGTCTTGCCTCGTTCAGCTTGTCAGACAGCTAATTAGGTTGCTAAAGTAGTGTTGGAGTGAAAACATTTAAGATGGTAGTTTTCCACGAACAGGGTTTGTGATCCCTGATATAGACTCTGGCTCAGATATGTAAAATAATTATATGTTTGTTCCTTATTTGTCATTGTCACTAATTAGTTTGTCATATCCCGAATGGGCAGTACTTAAACATGGGGCTGGAACATATCAGAAGGGATTTATCTTAGGTTTCGAATTTCCTTTTTGCGCTGTTCAAGGCAGGCTGGATATAGCAATTTGTAGAGCATATGGACACAGAAGTGAAAATGATCACATTATGCAAGATTTACTTCTATGTTTTAGAGATTAGCTTAGCACAAATCACAAATTAAGGGCAATGGAGGAGTTCAGCACAAATTGCAGCACATTAACATGATATTATCCACAGTTACCTGAAAGTTACAGTATCATAAGAGGAACAGAAACGTACCTCGCTTAACATCGGCATGATGTTTTTCACACCAGATTGAGACACTGTGGCAGAAAAAGAATAATAATGTGTTGACTAACAGGGTCAGTGCAAAACAGTCTATGCAGGGTAAAGCAAAGCTACAAGTATGGTCGATTAGTATGACTGATTGAAACCATTGACCTTTGATTAACCACAATTTATTCATAAATATGATATGATCAAAATAAATATTTTAAAGATGCAGTCTGCAATGTTCGCCACTGGTTGTAGAAGTGGAGCTACTGAGCTAAAATGGGTCCCCGAAGATAGTGTACTATTTCATGTATTTGTGTACTTTGTCAAGATTTGTGCCCAAAAACCACCTGACATTCAACTGGGATTTTCACAGCTAATTGATGAATCAAAGTGAATTTACTTAGAGATTGTAACATATTACACATTCAGGCCAAAATGGGAAGTTTAGGTAAAGGAAATTAATTCAAAAATATGCACCTTCAACTTGTTTTGTGCTGGAAAGATAGACCATACAGTGCCTTGCGAAAGTATTCGGCCCCTTGAACATTTCAAACTTTTGCCACATTTCAGGCTTCAAACATAAAGATAGAAAACTGTAATTTTTTGTAAAGAATCAACAACAAGTGGGACACAATCATGAAGTGGAACGAAATTTATTGGATATTTCAAACTTTTTTAACAAATAAAAAACTGACAAACTTGGTGAGCAAAATTATTCAGCCCCTTTACTTTCAGTGCAGCAAACTCTCTCCAGAAGTTCAGTGAGGATCTCTGAATTATCCAATGTTGACCTAAATGACTAATGATGATAAATAGAATGCACCTGTGTGTAATCAAGTCTCTGTATAAATGCACCTGCTCTGTGATAGTCTCAGAGGTCCGTTAAAAGCACAGAGAGCATCATGAAGAACCAGGAACACACCAGGCAGGTCCAAGATACTGTTTTGGAGAAGTTTAAAGCCGGATTTGGATACAGAAAGATTTCCCAAGCCTTAAACATCCCAAAGAGCACTGTGCAAGCAATAATATTGAAATGGAAGGAGTATCAGACCACTGCAAATAACCTGGCCGTCCCTCTAAACTTTCAGCTCATACAAGAAGACTGATCAGAGATGCAGCCAAGAGGCCCATGATCACTCTAGATGAACTGCAGAGATCTACAGCTGAGGTGGGCGAGTCTGTCCATAGGACAACAATCAGTCATATACTGCACAAATCTGCCCTTTATGGAAGAGTGGCAAGAAGAAAGACATTTCTGAAAGATATCCATACAAAGTGTTTTTTAAAGTTTCCCACAAGCCACCTGGGAGACACACCAAACATGTGGAAAAAGGTGCTCTGGTCAGATGAAACCAAAATCAAACTTTTTGGCAACAATGCAAAATGTTATGTTTGGCATAAAAGCAACACAGCTTTTCACCTTGAATACACCATCCCCACTGTCAAACATGGTGGTGGCAGCATCATGGTTTGGGCCTGCTTTTCTTCAGCAGGGACAGGGAAGATGGCTAAAATTGATGGGAAGATGGATGAAGCCAAATACAGGACCATTCTGGAAGAATAAGACGTGAGACTGGGATGGAGATTTGTCTTCCAACAAGACAATGATCTAAAACATAAAGCAAAATCTACAATGAAATGGTTCACAAATAAACATATCCAGGTGTTAGAATGGCCAAGTCAAAGTCCAGACCTGAATCCAATCAAAAATCTGTGGAAAGAACTGAAAACTGCTGTTCACAAACGTTCTCCATCCAACCTCACTGAGCTCGAGCTGTTTTGCAAGGAGGAATGGGCAAAAATTTCAGTCTCTCGATGTGCAAAACTGATAGAGACATACCCCAAGCGACTTACAGCTGTAATTGCAGCAAAAAGGTAGCGCAACAAAGTATTAACTTAAGGGGGCTGAATAATTTTCCACAACTAATTTTTCAGTTTTTTATTTGTTAGAAAGTTTGAAATATCCAATAAATTTTGTTCCACTTTATGATTGTGTCCCACTTCTTGTTGATTCTTCACAAAAATTACAGTTTCATATCTTTATGTTTGAAGCCTGAAATGTGGCAAAAGGTTGAAAAGTTCAAGGGGGCCATATACTTTATACGTATATACTGTATATTACAGATTTTTTAAGAAATGAAAGAGGTGCTCATCTCTAATAGAGTAAATACTGTAATGTATTTAGAGTGCCTTTGTTGCTATTCAATGTCTCTATCTTTCAGCGGTGACCCAAAAGAGACTTTGTTCCCAGCATGCTCCTACCAAAGAGGCATTGTTCACAGCATGCTCCTACTAAAGAGACTTTGTTCACAGCATGCTCCTACTAAAGAGGCTTTGTTCACAGCATGCTCCTAC
>JACXGM010019706.1:0-18252 GCA_016801145.1 Umbra pygmaea
GTGTGTGTGTGTGTGTGTGTGTGTGTGTGTGTGTGTGTGTGTGTGTGTGTGCACATGTGTTTGTGTGTGTGTGTGTGTGTGCCTGTGTGTGTGCACTGTGTACACTGAATGTGTGATAGACTGAGAAGAGAACGGACACTGCAAATGATATGATTCTTACCAATATGAAAAAACTTAGATTTGTCAGTGTTGGGCAGTGTAGGAAGGAGGGAGACCAGGCAGGGGTATATGGTTTGTGGTTTTGATGAAGGATAGTACAACTGTAGAGCAATGGTGTAAATGGTAGAGAGTAGCACAACGGTATATACTTAATGGTTACTAATGCTCATAGAAAAACACTGTTTCAGAGAGTACGTAATAACTCAACTGATAAAACAGCTCTATAGCGGCATAGATGCTTAGGCTAAATATAAAGAGCGTATGCATACACTCAAGCTAACCAACACAACACACACTACTTACAGAACATGAAATTCCTTCCCAGATGACATCAGCTAGCCACAGTGACAATCAACCTCATAAAACACTGAAACAATGATTATTACTGAACTGCACCACATCACTGGACACCAGACCTTATAAAGTCCTAGAGTACTAGTTAACAGCAGCTGATATTAATTGGCATCCAGATCTAACCAGCTCAAACTACTGACATCATATCAAGACCTTTCAGTACCTACGGGTGTCCAGGAGGATGGTACCAACGTACTACAACACACACATTACCAAACATAAAACAACAGTACCTTAGACTGGATATACAATTAAACACAAACACAATAAACAGAAATATACATACAGTATATATACGCAATGAGTCCATATCTCAGTTCCATTGAACGGCATCGCACTCTGGGATACGTTACAGATTTAGAAGTGTAATTTTAAAAAATTTACACTATAATCTTAATTCAAGAAAGCTGGTCAAGTGAAAGTATCTTGCTGCATGGACAGATAATTTGACTTGTTGTGAGTACCTTTTCCCTCAGATTTAGTGTTTTTATCTTGTTTTTAGACACCCCTTATTTCCCTACTTGCAGTGGAGTGGGGGTGGCACAAATGAGAGATTGTAAAATTTCACAGTTGCTGTTTCTTTGGATGCCTGTCAGGCCTCTGGAATGGACCGTGATGACTGCCTCGGTCCTGGAGCCACGGATGCTTGTACAGAGCATCCGGAAACTATTCACAGTGCTTCAGTATTTTCACATTTTGTTGTTATTCCCAAATGGATTAATTAAATAAACAATCCTTATTCCGAAATGGAGTAAATTCATTATTTCCCTCTAAATTCTACAAACAATACCCTACGATGACAATGTAAAACAAGTGTGTTTGAAATCCTAGCAAATTTATTAAAAATAAAAAACAAAAAAGCACATGTACACTATTCACAGCCTTTGCCATGATACTCAAAATTGAGCTCAGGTGCATCCTTTTTTTATTGATCATCCTTGAGATGTTTCCACAACCTGATTGGAGTCCATATGTGGTAAATTTAGTTGAATGGACATGATTTGGAAAGGCACACACCTGTCTATATTAGGTCCCACAGTTAACAGTGCATGTCAGAGCACAACCCAAGCCATAAAGTCCAAGGAAATGTCTGTAGACCTCCGAGGCAGGGTTGTATCGAGGCACAGATCTGGGGAAGGGTACAAAAAACTTCTGCAGCATTGAAGGTCCCAATGAGCACAATGGCCTCCATCATCCGTAAATGGAAGGAGTTTGGAACCACCAGGACTTTTCCTAGAGCTGGCCACCGGCACAAACTGAGTGATCGGGGGAGAAGGGCCTTAGTCAGGGAGGTGAACAAGAACCCGATGGAGAGAGGAGAGCCTTCCAGAAGAACAACCATCTCGGCAGCACTCCACCAATCAGGCCTGTATGTTAGAGTGGCCAGACGGAAGCCAGTACTCAGTAAAAGCCACGTGAGCCCACCTGGAGTTTGCCAAAAGGCACCTGAACGATTCTCAGACCATGAGAAACTAAATTCTCTGGTCTGATGAAACAAAAATTAAACTCTATGGCCTGAATTCTAAGCATCATATCTGGAGGAAACCACTCATTACCTGGCCAATACCATCCCTAAAGTGAAGCATGGAGGGGTGGCTCCCCATCCAACCTGATGGAGCTTGAGAGGTCCTGCAAAGAATAATGGGAGAATCTGCCCAAAAATATTTGTGCCAAGCTTGTAGGATCATACTCAGAAAGACTTTAGGCTGCAATTGTTACCAAAGGTGCTTCAACAAAGTACTGAGCAGAGGCTGTGAATACTTATATACATGTGCTTTTCTCTTTTCTTTTTAATAAATTTGCTAAAATCTCAAACACACTACTTTGACAATGTCAAAATGGGGTATTGGTTGTAGAATTTAGAGGGAAATAATTAATTTAATCCATTTCGGAAAAATAAGGGTGTGACATAACAAAATGTGGAAAAAGTGAAGAGCTGTCAGTACGTTCTGGACGGTACAGCATACAGCCATTTGAAAGTACAATGTTATATGATGTCTGTGGCACTTAGGAACTGGATCATGTGGGCAGGTGTTGCTGCTGGAGATCATAAATTGGATAACCGTGCTGGCTGTATTAGGTGTTTTTTTTTCAAATTGATTGGGAGGTTATACATGCATAGTACTGTGACATGCGGTGCGTGCGCCTGTATGTACGTATATGTGTGTTACAAAGAGAGAAGGAGAGAGAGGCAGCGAGAGACCTTTGACGATAATGGATGTGTTGTCCATTGTTGAGGATGGCATTGAGATGCAGGACAACACAGCCCGCTAGATAACATCACCACCAATAACAGAAGGGGAACAGCACCAGTGTAACGGGGCACAACGGCATGAGGAGACAAGGAGGGAGGAAAAAAGAAGATACAATGTGTTGCTATAGCCAGGCAATTAAGCACACTTAAGGCCTAAGTATACTTGTGATATCCCGACCTGGCGCGCACCAATGTGACGTCAAAATGATGTAGATCTTGCTGGTGCGTGTGGATTTAGAGCTCGTGAGCACAGGTCGCGCACCACTCTTTTTTTTCAGCGGCGCGCAACAAAGCATAAACAGGAAGCATGGAAAACTTTGAGGGCACAGTAAACGATTCATAATATCACAGTTAATGGTTCATATTAAAACAGTAAATGATTCATAACAACACAGTTGAGATAATCTTAGCCACTGTTGACATTAACGTCAATGCTGCTCCCAGTTCTGCCATCGTTTACCTTTCTCTTCTTCTAGTCCGTAGAAATAGCAAAGTCGGTAGCCTTTACTCAATTGCCACACATCTGTTGATTAGAAGACTGCAACTAGTGTCGCGAGCACCACGCGCAAGTACAAATAGATACGGCGGTCCCATGACGTCACATTGTCGCGCGCCAGGTCGGCTACGGCGAGTGTACTGAACGTTTTACAGTCCAGTGAGATGGGTAAAACTATTCTATTGGACCAGCCCACATTGCCCTGCTCAGACAGTACTTAATGAAAGACATTAATATTAGGTCACAGCACCAAAGACATCTGTCATAACAAGTGTCTTTGTCCACACATATTTAAATATACACATAGATCTACTGAAACAGGGTCAACATCTCTCTGCCTCCATCCAGCTATTCCATGAAGAGGGAATGAGAGGAAGGTGACAGACAGGGATTAAGGGATGAATGTGTGATCAATACTGTCACTTGAGGTTAAGGCTGCCACTCCCATCCTGCATGAATCACATAAACACAGACGGTCCACCTGGCAGTTGAACCAGGGAGGGCGTTCCAGTAGACGGTCCACCTCACCTATGCCCCGAACTGTCGCATACATTATCCACCATTAGAATAGACCCGTGTGGTTGGGCTGCCAGGCTTCCTCATCCACTGTTCACACCAAAGCAGCCATGCTTGTTGACTTGTGAAATGTGCCATGTCACCGAACACATACATCTGAACAAACAACAACAACATGTTTTTGTCCCCCGCCTCTGCACACTCCCAAACCCACTTCTAAACACACACACCCACTCTCGCTCTCTCATTCTCTCTCTCACACAGTATGATCTGAGGGGGGTTAATGCAGCACCATGGAAATATGTCAGGATTACTGCAGCTAGGCAGATTTCACAGCATCTCTCAGATTACCCAGTGAATGCTGGGGTGGTCAAAAGACTCTGCCAGGGCTGCCTGACGTGTTACTATGACCCCTGCTGGCCATACAGTGCATTACATCAATTTACACAACCTCGGTGGGTGTAATGTATCTGTCATTACTTAAATTTAGCAAATCACAAGACTGCAAGGCATGGCTCAAGCCAAGAATGGAAGACAAAGGTGTCAAAATGAATAGAGAATTAGTTTGGTATAAAAGCCTTTTTAGCCAATACATTCTTGACAGTTTAACTGCTTTCAACACTGTCCTACCGCAGCTTATCCAGTGGTCCTCAGAACACTCCAAAAACCGACTTCAAGGTCTCAGAGCAAATGGCATTTCAATAATGGAAGCCTTTAAAAAAGAAAATGCCACAGGGCGGTCAGCTTCATTGTTTCCTGTATGTACAAGTGACCTTCATTTGACCTTGTGTAAAGCCTGTGGGTACGTGTACACTCACGATACAACAATTGTTCTAAAACCATAGAGCAACTGAAACCTTACAAAATAGCGTCCGTACGTTTTACAGCAGGTAATCAGAAGAACTGGTCCTAAACATTGTCTAATTAGTGATATATATATATTTAATAATCCTAAAGGATTATTAGGAACACCATAGTAATACTGTGTTTGACCCCCTTTCGCCTTCAGAACTGCCTTAATTATACGTGGCATTGATTCAACAAGGTGCTAAAAGCATTCTTTAGAAATGTTGGCCCATATTGATAGGATAGCATCTTGCAGTTGATGGAGATTTGTGGGATGCACATCAAGGGCACAAAGCTCCCGTTCCACCACATCCCAAAGATGCTCTATTGGGTTGAGAACTGGTGACTGTGGGGGTCATTTTAGTACAGTGAACTCATTTTCATGTTCAAGAAACCAATTTGAAATGATTCGAGTTTTGTGACATGGTGCATGATCCTGCTGAAAGTAGCCATCAGAGGATGGGTACATGGTGGCCATAAAGGGATGGACATGGTCAGAAACAATGCTCAGGTAGGCTGTGGCATTTAAACGATGCCCAATTGGCACTAAGGGGCTTGAAGTGTGCCAAGAATACATCCCCCAAACCATTACACCACCACCACCAGCCTGCACAGTGGTAACAAGGCATGATGGATCCATGTTCTCATTCTGTTGACGCCAAATTCTTACTCTACCATCTGAATGTCTCAACAGAAATTGAGACTCATCAGACCAGGCAAAATTGTTCCAGTCTTAAACTGTTCAATTTTGCTGTGCTCTAGCAAATTATAGCCTCTTTTTCCTATTTGTAGTGGAGATGAGTGGTACCCGGTTGGGTTTTCTGCTGTTGTAGCCCATCTGCCTCAAGGTTGTGCGTGTTGTGGCTTCACAAACGCTTTGCTGCATACCTCGGTTGTAACAAGTGGTTATTTCAGTCATTTTTGCAAAACGATTCCCGACCAAGTATTGAGTGCATAACTGAACATAATTATTTGAAGGTTGACTTTTTCTTTTTTTTGTATTACAAACACTTTTTTTATTGGTCAGATGAAATATGGTCATTCTTTGAGATAGGAATTTTGGGTTTTCATGAGCTGTATGCCAAAATCATCAGTATTAAAACCATAAATGACCTGAAATATTTCAGTTGGTGTGCAATGAATCTAAAATATGTGAAAGTTTAATTTTTATCATTACATTATGGAAAATAATTAACTTTATCACAATATGCTATATTTCTTGAGAAGGACCTGTATATATATATACATATATATACACTCACCTAAAGGATTATTAGGAACACCCGTTCAATTTCTCCTTAATGCAATCATCTACTCTACCAATCACATGGCAGTTGCTTCAATGCATTTAGGGGTGTGGTCCTGGTCAAGACAATCTCCTGAACTCCAAACTGAACGTCAGAATGGGAAAGAAATGTGATTTAAGCAATTTTAAGGGTGGATTGTTGTTGGTGCAAGACAGGCCGGTCTGAGTATTTCACAATCTGCTCAGTTACTGGGATTTTCACGCACAACCATTTCTAGGGTTTACAAAGAATGGTGTGAAAAGGGAAAAACATCCAGTATGCGGCAGTCCTGTGGGCAAAAATGCCTTGTTGATGCTAGAGGTCAGAGGAGAATGGGCCGACTGCGTCAAGATGATAGAAGGGCAACTTTGTTACACTCGTTACAACCGAGGTATGCAGCAAAGCATTTGTGAAGCCACAAAACGCACAACGTTGAGGCGGAAGGGCTACAACAGCAGAAGACCCCACCGGGTACCACTCATCTCCACTACAAAGAGGAAAAAGAGGCTACAATTTGCAAGAGCACACCAAAATTGAACAGTTGAAGACCTGAAATATTTCAGTTGGTGTGCAATGAATCTAAAATATATGAAAGTTTAATTTTTATCATTACATTATGGAAAATAATTAACTTTATCACAATATGCTAATTTCTTGAGAAGGACCTGTATATATATATATATATATATGATAAATATATATTGATAAAACTCTGCTTCTTTGTCAATACAAAAGACCAAACTAGTCCTGCAGAACAGAGCTTTATCACACCTGGCCTACTGCCGTAGTTATATGGTCAAGTACCGTAAAGAAGGACATTGGCAAACAGCAGCTGGTCAGAACAAAGCAGCACGCAGAGTACTAAAATGAACGTGTAGGAGGAATGTCAATGGCATGCATGGCAACCTCTCCAGACAATGAGAGATTGACTGCATGACTAATACGTTCTGCTAAGTGTTGATGATTTACAAGCTGTCTGTTCAAACCATTCACACTGAGTAAGGTCACACAACTGGCACCAAAGGTCTCCTTATTGTCCAGAACAAAGGCTGGGATAATCCCAGAGGGACTAGGAAGGGATAAAGTAACTGGCTAGCCATTTACATTAGTTAAGTTCCTTGTCTTTCTATTTGGCAATAAAGGCCAAGCGGTAAGACAGGGAATTTTCTAGTCAAGCTGAGTTGACTACGTTTAAATGGAAAATGCCCTCAATCGGCAATATAACAGATTATTTACCAAATATAGCCTATTACCATCTCTATGCTGAAGCCCAACATATTTTAATTGCACATCACATTTACCAAGCCTTCTCATTGGTGCAAGAGATAATAGACATTCCATATAAAAAAGTGGTAGAGATTATCTTTTGTTATTTAAAAAGGGTTAAAGTGTAGAAATGTTTGATAGAAATTCCTTGCTAAGAATCTGCATGTACAACCTGAAATGAATGTCAAGCTGAAGGGCCAGTTTTCCAGTTCAAGGCGGTGTAAACATTGTTGGATCCACTGTAGCGTGTCCCTGCCTGGTGTGTTAACCCCTGGCCTGACGTGTTCCAGGAAAGCAGCGTAGCGTATGGTGCCGTTAGCAGGTAAGCTTCCTGGAGCAGGTAGAGTAGATGTAATCAGACACCAAGCAGGAACAGGAGCAAGGAGGATGGGGCAGCACATCTCTGTATGATAAAGAGGTTGCTCCTGTCCTCTGGATTCTCTGCACGGAGGCGGGATATTACTCCACTCGGGGGCTTTCATTAGAATTCATTCTGGCTGGAAATGTAGGAAAAGGAAGTCAGTCAATGCAGTGAAGGATGCCATTTTTATTTCATTTTATACTCGAATCCCAGCACTCATCGTTAAATGAAAATGTTCCCCTTTCTGCCCTTAAAAAAATTGCTAACCCTCCCTGCCAATTTCCCACACACATTCAGCAATTATATACTCCACCTTTTTTAAAGGTGGCCTGGAAGGAAGGGACTAAAACTCAGTGGAGGGGTAAGAAACACATTGTGTGGGGGTTTTAGCGTTCTATAAAGTAAATGGCTGTGCACCTCAAGGCTGAGTCATAGACTGAAGGCATTGTAACCAAAGGAAGTAGGTCACAGGATTATAGATATTAGCCATAGTAGCTATAGAAGCTAGCTGAGTTGAGGGTTATCACGGTGATTAGTTTGGGGGTTTGCATAGAAACAGAAGACCTTTTGCTACTGTAAGTTAACACTGTTAGACAGAAGTCATAATGAGGACATGGGTCATTATTAGCCTCATTCGGCCATCATTGTAGTACGATTTGTGGATTATTGCCGAGGTCAGTGTTGATCGGTGGGTTTTTGGTGAAGGTATCGTTTCAGGGAACAAGTTTTCAGTTGTGTAATCTTGAGGGTAATTTCAGAATTGGTTAAATGTTCACTACTCAGCTGGATTTCTGGAATTGCTGATTTGTAGTTGAGAGTAAAGTCAGTATTTTCCATGATAACACTCCTGTCGTGAATAGAAATGTACAGTATCTATTACCACAGATTGCTTTAATATTAGTCATTTAGCAGATGCACTTATTCGGAGCGACTTATGGTAAGTACAGGGACCATCCAGACTTGTAAAGTATTGTACTGTAAAGTATTGTTTGGAAAATCACATTAAACAGATGCTTTGGTAATACGTTTCCAAATGTGTTCAGTGGAAAGATGAAAATAGACGTGTAATATATTCTACATTTAAAGACTGAAGTAAGGCCAGATTCTTTAGTGGAGTGGAATGTACCGGTAAGTTAAAGGGACAGGGATATGGCTGTTCAGCCTGCTGGTGGTCCAAGGGCTCTCTGTCTGTCTCACTTCCTCTGTCTCTCTCCCTCTGTCTCACTCCCTCTGTCTCTCTACCTCTGTCTCACTCCCTCTGTCTCTCTACCTCTGCCTCTCTACCTCTGTCTCTCTACCTCTGTCTCTCTCCCTCTGTCTCACTCCGTTTGTCTCACTCCATCTGTCTCAATCCCTCTGTCTCACTCCCTCTGTCTCTCTCCCTCTGTCTCACTCCCTCTGTCTCACTCCCTCTGCCTCACTTCTCACTCCTTCTGTCTCTCTCCCTCTGTCTCACTCCGTCCGTCTCACTCCGTCTGTCTCTCTCCCTCTGTCTCACTCCCTCTGTCTCACTCCCTCTGCCTCACTTCTCACTCCTTCTGTCTCTCTCCCTCTGTCTCACTCCCTCTGTCTCACGTCTCACTCCCTCTGTCTCACTGCCAATTTCTCTTTATCCTGCTCTCTTTTTCTATGCTCCTCTGTGTATATCTCTCTGTTTCTCTCTTAATTTCTTTCTCTTTCTCCGTTCAGTCTCACAGTCTCACTACATTACCTCCTTAACCAGCCTGATCAATAATGGATGAAGCAAATCATCCATCGATCTACTCCTGTGTGTGTGTGTGAGCAGCTTAAGATATAAACTCTATCAGAGGATCTATAAATATCTCTGTGATCTAGGTGCTGGGGGTGGAATGTGCCGGTAGGTAAGTGTGTCTCGGGTGATCTGAGGGTACGATAGAGAACAGGGTGGATATGAGGGCTGGGTGGAGTATGAAAGTGGGATGGAGGGAAGACGCATTTGACTGGCTTTCCCCAGACGTGAGCAAAATGCTTTGAAGGTGAGAGGTGATGGTATGGAAGCGTGTTTCCATGGAGCTCCTTCATCCATTATTAGTCCACTCCTGACTCCTTAATGACTCTTTGATTGCCCCCCCGCCCACCTCCAATCCTCCTTCGTTTCCACGAGTCTCCAGGAATCTCAGTGAAAGTCACCAGTCAGCTGTTTCTGCCGTGGTGTTCTCACTTAATCAATGGTGCAGATTGGGTTTGCTCTCAGATGGGGGCGGAAACCATGACAATGACTAACAGAAATGTATACCTGTCGTTAGTGGTTACAGTCACCAGGCAACATTATGCAGGTTTAATGCTGGAGGTGGGGAGGTCAAACACTCATGTGGTAACTTGGGAAATTTGTTAACAGCCAATCAGGGCACTGTAAAAATTAATTTTTGACAGGTAAAATAGCAAAGTTCTGTCAGCATTTTTTTTTCTGAAAACATATTTTATTATGTTTACAGAATTCCTCTGCAAATACCTTGAGTTAAGTCACATATCCAAATCAGTCAACATGTTTCCTGCCTTGATCACCCAAGGTTAGTCAATATATACTTGTGTGCAACAGACCCAAGAAGTGTGGCCAACTGAAACATAAATTCACCTAAGATATTTGACTGAAGAGTTAACAAAATAAATGTCATAATTTAACGTTTGGTGTTGTCTGTGCATAATGTGAATAAATGGAGATAAGCGTGAAGGAGATTGAAAATAAATTGTGTTTTAATATAGAAGCATTTGTACAAAAGGAAAACTGCCACGAGGGGCAAAACAGAAAATAATATTTATCTCTTTCAATATTAAGCAAGAAAAACAACATTAACACACACAAACCCTACCTAGAGCAGATGACAATAAACCACACCACAGAATATTCACACTGGATTTAAATTACAAAATGCAGGTAGCTAGATGAGTAAGGCAATCTATTGGATGGAGGAAATGTGATATGGTCAAGTGTGAACTATACACAATGCACACCGGACAAAAACCAACATACTGTAACACATGCAGGGGGTGCAACTTATATAATTATAAGGTTCCATAATGGAGTTTGTGACATAACCCCCCCTCTTAAGGCTCGGCTCCCGATGGGCAGACTCCCCCCCACACAGCAATCCCCTTTCCGGGGGGGGGGGCGACTCCAAATTCCTTCTCTGGGGGACCATAGGAGAGCGGGTCGACCGAAGTCACCCACCTCACAGGGGAATGCTGCTTTCCTGCTGCTAACACATCAACTTTGAGGACAAAATGAAGGTGCAGGAAAAATGGGCATGTGTAGGGATTTGAGTGACTTTGAAAAGGGACAAGTTGCGTCGGCTAGATGACTGGGTTAGTGTATCTCCAAAACAGCATCTCTTGTGGGGAGACCCCGGTCTGCAGTGGTCAGTTCCATAGACGGAATACCCCACGGGCCTACCGGGCACGTATCCAGGGCCTGAGATCACCAATTGGCCCATAGCAGAAAATTTGCATTATTAAAAAAGATTATCACAATAGAAAGCGAACTTGTCAGACAACTGGATTTTAGTGACGTTGTGTATACCTTTTCTCAGATTAAATGACCATTCCAGATTAAATAAAAATTACACACTGCTTTTTCTGGCTTTCTTTCCAAAGCAGACAAGAGTACATTTCGGGCGCTTCCATTTCCATTCGTAGTTGAAATCCCACAAGGTCCAGCATTCAATGCAAACTTTGCAATTCACTTAGTCAACATTAAATTTAGTGTAAGCTAGTAAGTTACTAACTACTGATAACATACTGGTCACATCCAAGAAATATGCCCCATCTTTATTCATTACGTACTGAATTAACCATAATCTGTCATCGATACATTTTGAAAATAATTTGAAATTATCACACAATTGCACAAATGAGACATGCTTGTTAGCTAGCTATCCTAGCCCTTGGCCTACTACCTAACAACACCCGTACCTAACAAAAACGTTATGGCAATATACTTGTAAACATTTCAACAGGTAATTCTGAATATAACTAAACAAAGACACCATCATTTATTAAATTGCCATTTGAATAGAGACTACTACATGGTATACATTTTACATGTATTAGTAATGGTTACTATGTCATGTATGAGCGATATTGTAAGATCAAACACACATCCTAAATGGGGTGCAGGGTTGAGGATATATCAGATAAATAAAAGGAACCTGCACACTTGTGTATGCTCCACTACATATCTTTATTTGACTAAAATGACAACGTTTCGATCTACAGAGATCTTAGTCAGGTCAGGTCTTATTTTAAAATTCTTTATATTGTTGTAAATCTTTTTAAGCCCACTGCATAGATGTGACGAGCCATGTCAAAAGAATTTCTCTGCATAGGATGATGTGATCTCATTCGATGCATATGATAAAAAAACGACTTTGACTTTGACTTTGAATGTAATTACACTGTAACAAGGACCCCGTAAATTGAAGTGTTACCCAAAACTCACTTCTGATGAGCTTCAATTGGTGGTAGTTTGACCTTTTATACTCCTGCAAATTATCTTGATATACTTGAGAATACATTTTTCACCCCATGTTAGCAAAATGTCCCGGCCCTGAGGTAACAAAGCAGCCCCAAACCATGATGCCCTCTCCACCATACTTTACAGTTGGGATAATGTTTTGATGTTAGTGTGCTGTGCTGTGCCTTCTTTCTCCACACATACTGTAGCTTTGTATGTTTCTTCCAAACAATTAAACAATACCGTAATTTCTCAAATAAAGACCGGGGCCTTTATTTACCTCTACTACAGAAGGCAACCGGCTTTTATTTGAAGCAGGCTTATGTTTGAGGCAGGCCTTTATTTCTGATTCCCTCTGTTTGATAAGTATAATTGGCTATATTTTTGTGTAAATCCTTGTTCCAGTTTGCCTTTTATTGCTGCATGACGTTGTTATCACAATCTCAACACTTCTTGTAACCGTTCCAAATCCAATACGTAGTTGAAAAAAGTTGAAGATTCAATCGCTTGGTATGAATGGGAGCCATGTTATTACCAATGAAGTTACTGCCATCTACCTGCACGTTAATACAAACAACACCAAGCTGAGTAAAACGTACAGCCGCATTGACTGAAATACCAGTAGGACAATTATACTTAGCGATACTATTTCCTGCTCCCGCGAGCTGGCATTACGTAAATGTTCCGTCCAACCCGAGTTGTGACTACCCTGAGTTAGCGTTTCAACCTGGTAGTGAGTAGGGTAACTTGTGCTAAATTTAGTTTGGAACAAAAACTTACAGAGCGGCAGTTCGCAAGAGCAGAAGTAACATAATCCGAAAATAGCATGAATATCTTGTTGAATCCATTAAAGTGATAGAAATGTACATTACGCTTAACTGGAATGCACATTATATGAAAGGCACCTATAGGAGTTTATCCACACGTAATATTCCCCCAGCCTTTATTTAAGACCTGCCTTTATTTGTCCGTGTTGTCCACGCTCCCGGCCACTATCAGAGGCCCGGCGTTTAATTGACTACCGGTTTTTATTTGAGGAATTATGGTATTTTGACAGTAGCTCTTTTGCTAAATTCAGATGTGTTTTGACAGCAATAGCTTCCTCTATTTGTATTGTATTGTATTTTCCTGTCCTCCAATGAACTTCATTCCTGTTTAGGGTTGTATGTATTGTAGAATTGTAAACAAAGAACATTTCCAAAGATGTCTGTACGTCTTTAGGTGACACTAGATTCTTCTTAACTTCATTGAGGATTCTGTGCTGTGCTCTTTCTTTGCAAGATGTCCACTCCTATAAAGAGTAGAAAAAGTGCTTAACTTTATCCATTCATAGACAACTTTTCCTATCGTGGACTAATGAACATTAAGGCATTTAGGCACATTGTAACACTTTCCAGCTTTATACAAGTCAAAAATTCTTAATATTTGTTCTTCTGAAATCTCTTTTGTTTGAGGCTCACATCAGGCAATGCTTTTTCCTCCATGTGTTGTGCTTAAGAACAGCTCTTAGCTGTGGTATAATGGCCATATACCCCCCGCCACCATTTCATATTGCTGAATTATAACACCAATGCTAGAATGTAATCCATCACACAGTGCAATATTGAACTCTTTTCTCTCCAATGATCAGCATGGTTTTTTGGCTTTCTCTGATAAATGTAGGCACAATCCTAGCGTTACCTTCCATTCCTATTAGACACAATTCACTTCATTATGTATTTTTTGATTGTGCGTGCATAATTTTTCTGGTGTAACTGTGGCAGAACCTGGGTCAGTGGCTCCAGCCCCACTGACTCCTTGTACATGTTGTTTTGTCTTCCAAACTGTTTTTGTCATCACTGCCTTCACCGATCAATCTCTTAGTTTCAAAGTCAACAAGACACAGCTGATACCATTAATTTATTAGTACATGTAATTTAGTCCCATTGATTGTTTGGCTAGGTGTCATTCATTGTCTTGTTGTTAGGTGTGTGTGTGTGTGAGACAGCTTGATTTACATTTTGAATGGTTCCAATAGTTTGATTGTCATAGATTTATGTTATTACCTTGTCGTACATCAACTGGTATCTGGACTGTACATCTTTATAAAGCACAATGTCAATAATGTGAACAAAAAAGCATTTACAATAAAGAAATTAATTGCATTTAACATTTCATTACCAATGCCAATTTCCCATCCTTTGAACATAAATTGTGCCATGTTAAAAAAAAGAAATCTGGTGGGAAAAAAACTAGCATTATTCATCCTGCAGCAAGAAAACTTTAGAGTTGTTCTAAACATTTCACAGAGCAGAAAATGGCTCAGGGCATCATTCAGAGAACAGCAAAACACTAAATGGGCTTTCTATTTCATCAAGATCACAAAATACACGTCTTTCCTCTTCAAAGCCATTGAATTTACTCATTTCTGCTGAGAGAGAGAGAGAGAGAGAGAGAGAGAGAGAGAGAGAGAGAGAGAGAGAGAGAGAGAGAGAGAGAGAGAGAGAGAGTTGTTAGGTATAGACTTACTGCAAAAAAAACCTAGGTCTCAGTTTTATTCCCTTTATCAATACAGTTTAACACAATGTGGAAGACAGAGATGCGAGTGAGCGTGGGGGAGTGGGGGAGTAATTGTTTGGTAGTAGTTTATTAAGCCAATGTGAATATGAAAGAATATGTGTTCAAATGTAAACTAATCTGAAATACTAATAAAAAATTATAATATTAATAAAACATTAAACAAAAAGGACATTTTTCTCTATCCTTCTCCTTAGGAACACTTCACTGAGGAGTGTAAGTTCAAGGAGAGCGTGTTTGAGAACTACTATGTGACGTACTCCTCTATGCTGTACCGTCAGAGCCAGTCGGGCCGCTCCTGGTATATTGGTATCAACCGCGATGGGCAGGTGATGAAGGGCAACCGAGTGAAGAAAACCAAAGGAGCGGCCCACTTCCTGCCTAAAGTCCTAGAAGGTTGGTCACGTGACCTCTGAACAAGCTATGCAGGATTCCTGAGAGGAACAAATAACATAAGAGATAAGAAACATAATAAAAATGCAGTCTGCCATTTATGGCCACTGATTGTAAAAGTGGCTCTCTCAAGGCCAAAAAGGGTCCCAGAAAAATGTGTACTACCGGTATGTCATCAAAAGCAAATTAAAACTTGGAATTTCATTGCTAAATGAGGTACAGTATGAGGTATCTACTTATATATTATGCACATATAAACAACACATTCCATATCTAGCCCAAAATGGGAAGTAAAAAAAAATGTGTTAATCGCAAATGGTCATAGTGGCTTAAGTTCTCCATTTGACACTTTCACTCTTCTGCCCCACAGTTGCCATGTACAAAGAGCCCTCGCTACACGAGCTAGCCAATGAACTGAAAGAAAAAGACAAGGAAAAAGAGAAAGATAAGGATAAGGATAAAGACAGCCCTGCCCGGAAAACGGTGAAAACGTCAGAAGAACGTCATGAAAGAACATTCTCCATCAAGAACTGCAGAAAAGAAAAAAAAGCCCCCAGGGCTGAGGCCTCGTAGCACAGGGGCCTCCGGGTGGGGGAGGGGCAGCAATGATACTAAGAACTTAACGGGGATTCAGTCGCACATCATGCCTTTGATTTGGCGGGAGGAATGACCCTGGGGGTCGCCCTTCTCCTGAAGTGCACTAGGCTGCACCATGCTAAAGGGTCAGAGGTCAAGAGTTCTGGCTCTGGGAGGAATTCCTCTCACCTGTCACCTCACAGAGAGAAAGACCAGGGCCTCACCTCACTCCCTGTCAATCACCTTTGCCCCTCCTCCTCCTCCAAGCACATCCCCTCCCCTCACCCACACATTCTCACCTTCCAATCAAGAGTGTTTGGATGTGCGTGTGGGAGAGAGAGAGCGAGAGTGTAACGCTAATCACTTTATGTCATCGTAATCACTATCCATGGCAATCGCCATGGTGACAGTGCGGTAATGTCAGGCGTCACCATCTGTCCAGCCGCAAATCAGGCCAAAGCTGGAGATGGCCCATCAAAACAATATTATTATTAACATAATTTTTTATATTTTTCTTTTTGATAGTAGAGCTGTTGATCTGCAGTCAACCAATCAATTTCAAAATGGCTCTTTTGGGATCAGAGCTTTGTCTTCAGGCTAAAAGCTAACCTTTTCAGTGCATTTGTCCTTCGGTCAATCACAATGAATATGGTAATAGTGGAAGGAACTGAAGAAGTCTATAATAACATATCATGGCAATGATGACGTTGAAAAATACGAAAGTGTTGATGATAATGTTGGTGTTGATGATCATATTTAGACCATGGACAGTAATTATGTTGGTAATGATGATTCAAATAATGAATAACTTTGCAATAATCTCCCAGACAAAATAATATGACACATCAGGGTAATTAATTATCTGACTTTGATAGCCATTTGCCATTCTGAACCCATGAAAGTACCATGTCCAAATTGTAATTAGAAGCCTGACTAGTAGCTGAGGTGCCCTGTGTGGCTTACATTGGCAGTAGGCTGACAGGTGAATTCAGTGGGCTGAGCATGTGAGAGAATGATGGAGATAAATGCCCTCTGGGCCCAAAATGAGGCTATGGTATTATGACGTAACTCTTTGAAGGTTCTTTCCAGAGGATTTTGTGGAGTACAGCCATCATTGCTGGAATTATTTACCTACAGTTATGTAAAAAGTCCCAACTAGTCTTTGCAATATTTGTATGTTTGGGGCTCCTATGGAGCTGGGCCTTGTTAAAAAAGTCTGCATATTAAGCAAGTGTGTGAGACAGTGATGAGTGAGTGGTTATGAATGTTCATGTTTAAAACAAATCACCAATTCCCAGCCTCCCTAACTCAGCTAATGGTTTAATTTTTGCTGACAATAAAGCCCTACAATGTTTTACATAAATATTGGACCTAAAGAAGTGGTAACCTAAAAAAAAGGGTAATGTTAAATCTTATTAGAGTCTCTGTCACCTGCAAGATTTTGATAATGACCGCTGAGTGCATTCTTTGCTCAGCAACTGTTGTCTACATAAAGTTGAGTTTAAAAAGCTGACATCAAAGCCTGAAGAGGCTGTGAGCTGGGGAACCTACTTGCTATTCTAAAGACGTCTTAATGCTTATCCACTCACCAGCCTTATGAAATCACCACAGATATATGGATTTCTGTGCTGTGGGTCTATGTTCTTCTAGAGTATGGATGTTTGTGGGTTTATGTTTATTTTAGGAGTACTCTGTGTTCAGTTGTGTGCGGAGTGGGAGGTTACTTCTACATTTTCGTCATTACTCGATGTAAGGCAGGGTGGGCCCTGTACTACAGTACTTTAGTGAATTTACATTTTAGTGTCTAATGTCCTGTGTTCGGAGAAAGCACTGCCCTTGGATTGTTAAGGCTTGACAGTTCTTACAACTAAACACCATCTGAAAGAATATAACAGTAAAAAAGCACAGCAAAAATCTGGCATTTAAATGGTTTTTAGGGAATGTGCAGTAAAATGCCCAAAGCCATCACTCATCTGGTACTGTTGCCTCCTTTGTAGGTTGCACAGTCAGTGAGCTAGCAGCAGTTCTCTGTGGCACCAAGCCCTTGTTCTATTGGGTCACTAAGAGGGAGTGACAACACAGGAAGACGTTCTGTCACAACAGCCAAGAATGGCCCGTGCCAATGCATGTCATGAAGGAACACAGCTGGCGACTTGCACTGACATCCTGCTAACATAGAGACCAAAGTCTCTTAGAGAGCTCCGATCAGAAAAAGAGTGTCAGTAGCTTGCCTCGATATTTTAGAAATGTTTTGCACAGCATTACAGAACAAAGAAAAGGAGAGTACATACGAAAGTTACAGAATGTTCCCAAAATGTACAGAATCTGTTTGCTGCTTGGTGTATATGCTTGATGATGAAAGTATATCTGAGATGGTCTATGGAATGTTTTAGTAGGGTCTGAGGATGTAGTCAGTCATTCAGATACACTGATGTATCAAAATATCAAACTGGTAATTTTGGAAATGTAGATTAAGACGGTTCTATGGGTAGGCTTAACATTTATGGACTTGTGGAAATGTATAATGTAGTAATGTACGAGGGAGAAACTTTAATATTGCTGACAATGTAATGCTGAGATTGACTGAGGTAGAGCAATAGGAAGTAACTATGAGCCAAATAAAGTTTGATAGGCGATGTGTGAATAAGACCCAGGACGTTTAATAGTTCTGAGATGTGAAGTAAGACCAAGGAAGTTTAATAGTTCTGAGATGTGAAG
>JACXGM010019707.1:0-18403 GCA_016801145.1 Umbra pygmaea
GGAAGGAGGCGTTAGCGTGACGATTGGAAGGAGGCGTTAGTGTGACGATGGGAAGGAGGCGTTGGTGTGATCATGGGAAGGTGACATTCGGTGATCATGGGAAAGATGATGGAAAAGAGACGTCCTACCAGACTCTGGTACGTACATTTTATTTGTACAGAGTGTCTTGCCACTTTCCATTGACAAGCGTTAACTTCCTTGAAAGCGGTTCTCTGTTGAAGTTTGAAACTATTGGATCTGCCAGAGCCACTTTGGATTTGCCATAACCAATTGCTAACGTTTAGTCGTGACGTACTACAACGTAACCTAGCGCAGGACATCAACCTCATCGTTCTCAGCCAGTCCCTCTGTTCGCTGATTGGACCCCCAAAAAACTGGCTGGGGAAAACCTGTGAATATACCGCAAACCCAGATGGATTAGTGAAGGAAAATGAAGTACGTAGGAGGGCGGAGCCAGGCTAGAGGTGTCTGGCTTCTTGAAGAGAATACCTGTTTGGTCAATTGAAAAGTGTCTGTGCTAAATTACTGGCCACAATTACTTTCTACTTTACATTGTACAATATTGTAATTTTTTTATAGTAAATCTGGTTGAAGTAGGGTAACCTAAAGTGCCAGGCCATCAGATCCTAATTAATCGGACAATTATTTTTATTCATATTTATTCATGCAGTAAATCATATTTTAATGATGGGCATAGTAAGATTTGTATTTCATATAACTGGTCCTATTCAAAGTTTTATAAAACAAACCTTTCGTTGGGGATATTGTAGATCATTTGTGTCTGTCATAAAATAGGCAAGACTCCCGGGACATTCCGGGGAGATGGAATGAAACGTTCTTCTCTCTTTTTTGCCACCGCCGTGCAGTGGAGTAAAATAATTTCCGTTTTTTTGCTGTTTAATACAACGTCAGAAATACATCCAAAATCATCCCAGAGACTTTAGATGCTGCATTGTGTGACAAGGACATGTGAGGGACGTCTCATAAAGCAGGACCAGGGACCACAGTGGAAAGGGCTAGAAACTGTGGTTATGGCATTATAACTGTGTGGTGAACAAGACTGGTTATCTTGTTTAGTCAGTGTGGTTTAATCAGGCTGCACGTTAGTGAACGAGGTGAAAGTGTTCCAGCCGGAGGATTTCAGCACCTGACTGGGATCAGTGACAACAGCTCTACCGGCTACACATCACCGCTGACTCCAGAGAAAGAGAAGCCACACCTCCACTGTTGTTACTGACAGCCACTTATGAACCAGATACGCTTTCAGCTCACCAACAATGGCAACCTATCAACCTTCTGGACACTGAGATGGTCATCTAATCGTGATGGACATGCTTCTCTCTTTGTTAATGCACCCATTACATTTTACATTTTAATCATTTAGCAGACGCTCTTATCCAGAGCGACTTTCATTAGGAGAAACTAGGTGAAACAACCATAACTTAGTAGTAATAGCATTTACCATATGAAACAGTGAATAGTCAAAAAATGTCACATCCAATTCCTTACGTAGTTTCATGGAGGGAATCTCCACCAAAGTGTGTGACGTATGCTTAGCTAAAGTGGACGAAGTACGGTTGCCAGAACTGTCAGTCAAACCAGAGCTGCACAGATGTCCAATGAGGTTGCAGGGTGGGCCTAACATCTTGACACAATAGAGCAAGAGAGAAAGTATGAACCTAGACACCTCAGAGAAGCCTACTGTATATACACAGGCTTTAGACCAGGGCTTACCAACCCTGATCCTGGAGATCTTTAACCCTAATTAAGCACAATTGAGTCTAATAATTAGCTGTATGACAAGCTAAGTCAAGTTTGTCAGAACTGGAGTTGGACAGAAAACATATAGGACAGTAGATCTCCAGGAATAGGGTTGGGCTGCCCTGCATTAGACCCTAGAGGCCTAATTTAGCTAAATGTATCTTTAAAGAGATGTGTCTGGTGTTGGTGAATACCTTCATGTTGGGTGTTTATTACTCATAGTTGGTAGTCGAAGTTGGTGGCTCCACTACCGGTGCAGCATTGGTGCAAATCCATGCCCTTTTCTTTCAGAAAAAACGTTCTCAATTGTTCTTAAAAAGCTTCTTTAAATTAAAACAGAAGGTATATATGTGTATATATTTATTCACTCTTGACTATCTACAATGCTCTCAATGTCTTTCACCCCCATGGTCCCTCCATCTCTCCTTCATGTGTCCCCCAGTCCCCCATGGCCTCTTGCTCTCTCTGCCCCTGCGCCGTGGCCAAAGGAGGCCAGAAAGAATCCGAGGGAAAGTCTTCAAAGGACAAGGACGGAAAAAAGAAACAGGTCCCCAAGATCTTCTTTGGCACTCGCACCCACAAACAGATCACCCAGATTACCCACGAGCTGAAGCGCACGCGCTACTCTTGCACCCCCATGACCATCCTGTCCAGTAGAGACCACACCTGTGTCCACCCAGAGGTGGTGCCTCACTCCAACCGCAACGAACGCTGCAAGGAGCTACTGGACGCCAAAAACGTGAGTACAGTCTTCCCCAATGAGTCTGGGATTTGAACTATGCTGCTGGTCTGCTCCTCTAACCACCACCTGGCCTATGTCCTGTCCTTGCATTAACATGATTGAGCTGTCATTAGCAGCGTTCTGTGTCCTCCTTGTCACCACTGTTCTGGTGATTTCAGGTCAATGCCTCCTTGCTGCCCCACCCCAGGGCAAATCATTGTCAACCTCTTACTTCTCAGAAAACGTGCTTCTCCATACACACACCAGAATTGGATTCCTTTCAACAGAGATTGACCCCAATCCAGTTGTGGAAACCAACACCTCCGCGGACAGGGTAACAACCTCAGGGTTGCAGCGGTGCTGCTGTCCCCTTGCCTGACACTGTACACCAAGTGAAGGCGGCCTGCCTTTAAGCATTCTTTTAGAAATGCTTTGAAAATCAAACCTGCCGTTTAAGGCTGACGCAGACAAATCCCTCGTCAGTGTCGCCCGGGGCTGCAATTACACACCATAATATCCCCGATCGGCACAGTGAAGTGTCAAGAGGCTTCAGACGGGCTTTATGTTCTGATGGGAGACTTTGTAGTCAGTGTTACTGTTACAGTCTAAACGCCTGTTCTTTTTCGAGCTGAGGTGGCTGGTGTAATAAGCACCTATCGTGTACACGCACACACACACACACACACACACACACACACACACACACTTGTAGCTATCCTTGTGGGGACATGAAAACCAAAAAATCCAGAAATATTTAAAAATCCACTTACCTTAACATCCTTAACCTTAAATAAATACCTTGTGAGAACTGCAGGTCCTCAGTTGGTTAGTCAAACCAGACCCACACACACACATAAATTGATTGTGACATAAGCACCTTTTACACTTTTGCATTGGTATCTATATAACCTTATGCTGCTTTCCTGTCCCTGCTGTTCAGTCCCCTGGGCCCATGTCTCTGGTTACCAAGCTGGGTACCTTCCTCTGCTGTGACCATGCTGCCCCTCGGATCTGCCCTCCTGAGCTGCCCCCTTAAGCTGCCATTGCCCCAACAACTGTGACTTGAGTCGAGGCTAAGCCTTTCTCACACAAACCACTGTGTTCATCGTACATGCTTGTTGTTGATGCATGGCAAAACAGAAGGATCTCCACCACTTTCAAAGGGGGCTTCATTTCCCGCTGAGGTTGTGTGTGTGTGTGTGTGTGTGTGTGTCAGTCCCCGGGGAGCTGGCAGAGATTGCCACGGTGCTTTCTCTGGGCGCCTCTGATGACAAGGTAATAGGGGCTTAGGAAATGAGACTGCCACTTGGGAATTAAAAAGAATTCAATAGTGCTATTTTATGTAATGAATACACATTGAGATGGGCATACGTTGGCAAAATCAGTCTGGGCCGGGCTGTGTGGGACTGTGTGTGTATTTAAATACATGTGCAACCCACTAGGATGGTCTGTTGTCCAAAGTGGGGTTAGATTTCTTTGGTGTGCGAGTTGCCAATGATGACTCTCGTATTCTCCACCACATGCAGGGCATGATTTGCCGCTTCAAAAACGGAGTGCACAAGATGCAGGACCAGAGCACGCTGCAGGGGGTCCACGGTCTGCACCAGGCCTGGGACATCGAGGACCTGGTGAGGCTGGGGGGCCGGCTGAGGGCCTGCTCTTACTACGCTGCTAGGGACCTCATGCAAGAAGCCTGCATCGTCTTCTGTCCCTACAACTACCTACTAGACCCCCTCATCAGAGAGAGTGTGAGTTGGTGGGGGGGGGGCTTCACTGTCCAAGTGAGAGATGTTAGTGCACTCCGGGTGTCGTGGGTTAGCGCTCTACAGCTGTGGCCTTACTATACTTCCCCCCTCACATTTTCCCCTGCAGATGCAGATCAGTCTGAAGGGTCAGATCGTGGTTCTGGATGAGGCCCACAACATAGAGGACTGTGCCAGGGAGAGTGCCAGCTATACCCTGAACCAGCCCCAGCTGCTGTCGGCCCGGGAGGAGCTGGACGGCATGGTGACGCACAACATCAGGCGCTCCAACCATGAGCCGCTGCGAGCCTTCTGCTGCTCCCTGCTCAAGTAGGAGCTGCCTCACGCCACGTCCCTCTTTACTGAATCTACTGTCTTTCTCTGTCGCGGGTATTGTAAGGCCTGTCTGTGTGTCTCCTGTGGTGTAGCTGGGTGGAGGAGAGCAGCAGTGTTCTGGCTCAGAGGGACTTTGAGACGTCCTGTAAGGTTTGGAACGGCAAGGAGGTCCTGGGTCTTTTCTACACCATGGGCATCACCGCTGACACGTTTGGCATGCTGCAGGTCAGATAATGTCGTCAAGCTTTTACATCTCTTCTCCCCAACCGTCCCTCTAAGCTATGCACTCGCCAGGACTTTTAGAAATAAATACAAACGTGCACAAATGCATTTGTTTTGAGATCTAATGCGTGTAGCAGCATGTGCACATTTGATGATGTTCCTTGGTACTTCTTAACTAAGTTAATAGTTAGCCTAAAGTAATACCTCATTTATGACATTCTGGGATTGAAAAAAAACCTACTGGATTCATATACTTAGCTTTTTCTCCCACTGTGTCATAGTTTATTTATCATTTTATGTCATTTAGCACAGCGGTTTTCAACCCTCCCCTCGGGGCACACCATAGGTTCCACAGTTTAGCTGTAGATGCTGAACTAGCTCAAGGTATTTCATCAATTCTCTGATAATTAGCAGAGTTGACTCAGGTGTTCTAGCTCAGAAATAAATAGATCAAAAACATGAAACGGCTGGGGCTCCCTGAGGAGAGGGTTGAGAAACACTGATCTAGCAGACGCTTTTATCACAAGTGACTTTCAGTAAGTTACATGCAAGGTAAAGTAGGTCACATTTTCAGTCTTTTCCCTTTTATAGAACCATTTGGAAGCGGTGTTGGAGAAGGAGGAGCGTGTTGGTCTGGTAAATGGGAAGGAGGACACAGTTGAGGTCCCCACCATCAGCTCAGCCACCTCCTCTGTCCTCAAGAGCCTCTTCATGGTGCTGGACTACCTCTACAGGGCCCAGAGCAGGTCAGATCCAGTGAACCAGCCTGTGGCAGTCAGTCAGTCAATATTTTTACTGATCCAGATAGTCACTGCCTTGAGCTAGCATTGTCATTTCCAGACCAAAGTTCAAATACTGTTTGCGAATTAGCCTTGTGTCTCTTTTGAGGTCAGTCTTTCTGGGGTTTGGGCATTAGTATATCAGAGGGCTGCCTACTAGCCACATCATGCTGTAGTGACTACTTGTTGCCATTTAGGCATCTATGAGCTCAATTGTGGTTGAAGGCTGTAGGGTGCGTTCCGTCTGGCGTGTAAGGTTTTCAGTCTAGACTATCTGATTGAGTAAGCAGCCTGATTAGACCCATAACAGCATCTGATGGTTTTTGGGGCGGACAAATCTCAACATAGACTGTCATCAAGTTACTGTGTCGAAGCAGGGCCTTATGGACAAACACTCATGTCCCGACCAGGTTTGCTGAGGACTACCGTGTAGCATTGCAGCAGACCTATACCTGGACCACGGCTCCAGACCTGCCAGATGCCCAGGGTTTCTTCAGCAGGCCCAACCGCCGACAGCGCAGTGCCAAGACCAAGACCCTGGTGCACACGCTCAGCTTCTGGTGCCTCAACCCTGCAGTGGTGAGTGGAGAGGGGGATACCTGCTCTGTCAGCCGAGTGATTCTGTCGAGGCATTTGTGTCAGTCTGGTGCAGAGCTTTGTTTTGATGCTTTACTTGTAAAGCAGTTCACACATTCAGAGTTAGAGCTATTACGCAGAAACGTTGAGTTAATTTATTGTGCTAATGGAGGAAAAAAGCACATTCTTAAATGTGTGCGTGCGTGTGTGTGTGCGTGCATGGCATGCGTGCGTGTGTGTGTCAGGCATTCTCTGACCTTTCGGACAGTGTTCGTAGCATTGTGCTGACCTCGGGCACCTTGTCCCCCATGGGGTCCTTCTCCTCTGAGCTGGGGGTCAAGTTCTCCATTCAGTTGGAAGCCAGTCACGTCATCAGCAAGTCACAGGTCAGTAATTGCCACAACCTGAATATTTTTCTCCCCAGGTTTATCGCTTTGGGTAATTGGTCAGATGAACAGTTTAAGAGAAGAAAGAGGATCGGATCTCGATCCAATCTCTCTTTTTTTTATCCGAAGCACCTGAAATGTATGCTGGTTGTTATCTCATGCATCCTGTTTTGTCAAAACAGATCATGAATTCTCTTTACCACAATTTATTTAATGAGGGTTGTGATTTGATGATGTACAGAAACTTTCATGAATCTAGTTTACAATACTCAGAAAAGATCTGGATCCTGAATTGAGCTTTCTGTCAGTATCCTTATCCTACATACAGTTCACATGGTCTAACCCACCCTACATACAGTTCACATGGTCTAACCCACCCTCTATAACGTTCACATGGTCCAACCCACCCTTTATAATGTTCACATGGTCCAATCCACCCTATATACAGTTCACATGGTCTAACCCACCCTACATACAGTTCACATGGTCTAACCCACCCTCTATACAGTTCACATGGTCTAACCCACCCTCTATCACGTTCACATGGTCCAACCCTCCCTTTATAATGTTCACAAGGTCCAACCCACCCTTTATAATGTTCACATGGTCCAATCCACCCTACATACAGTTCACATGGTCCAACCCACCCTACATACAGTTCACATGGTCTAACCCACCCTATATACAGTTCACATGGTCTAACCCACCCTTTATAAAGTTCACATGGTCCAACCCACCCTACATACAGTTTACATGGTCTAACCCACACTCTATAATGTTCACATGGTCTAACCCACCCTACATACAGTTCACATGGTCTAACCCACCCTACGTACAGTTCACATGGTCTAACCCACCTTCTATAAGGTTCACATGGTCTAACCCACCTTCTATAACGTTCACATGGTCCAACCCACCCTACATACAATTGAAATGGTAAACCCACCCTACATGTAGTTCACATGGTCTAATCCAGTGGTTTTCAACCCTCTCCTTGGGGCGCACCAGACCAAGGGCCTGATCCTTAGAAGATGAGTTGAATCAGGTGTGCTAGCTCAGTGGCAACAGCTAAACTGTGAACCGTCTGGTGTGCCCTGAGGAGAGGGTTGAAAACCGCTGATCTAATCCACCCTACATACTGTTCACATGGTCTAATCCACCCTACATACCATTCACATGGGCAGTGTCTCAATTCACATATTACATACTACAAGTATGTTCTGTACTGATGATGGTATATTACGTACATATATACAGGGCGTTGCGAAAGTATTCGGCCCACTTGAACATTTTGACCTTTTGCCACATTTCAGGCATCAAACAAAAAGATATAAAACTGTAATTGTTTGGGAAGAAGCAACAACAAGTTACCCTGGAAATCCAGAGTTCTCGCGAGAGCACAATTTGAATTTGCTCAGCAAGTTACTCTGGCACCGAGTAATGCTGCTCATTAACTATGCCCTTGTAGCCAAGCTGCACCAATCACATTGGTGTATCTGATATAGGATGGCCAGAGGCGTGTTAAAACAGATGACGACAGCTCTGCAAGTGCGACCTCAAGTCATTAGTAAACATTGTAAGATCGCTATGGATCTACACCAGTTGTTTGAAACTGCTTTGGCCGCTACAATGAACGAGTTAGACTTGGCTTTTTGTCTAAAAGAGGAACAGAAGACTGCGCTCAAATCGTTACTTTTTATGAAGGACCTTTTTGCTGTTTTGCAGACCGGATACGGCAAGGGTTATCTACCAGTTAGCTCTGCCATAGGGTTAGTGAAAACCCACTGGTGATTGGTCGTAGTGTTATCCAATTGCGAACAGTGAGATTTTCAAATGCACCCTTGGTGCCGCCCCTCGACTTGAGTCATTTACATTACTCCTAAATTGTTAAGGATTTGGGTCTGGATTTTTCCAGCCTAACAACAAGTGGGACACAATCATGAAGTGGAACAAAATTTATTGGATATTTCAAACTTTCCGTATAAATGCACCTGCTCTGTGATATTCTCAGAGGTCCGTTGAAAGCACAGAGAGCATCATGAAGAACAAGGAACACACCAGGCAGGTCTAAAATACTGTTGTGGAGAAGTTTGAAGCCATATTTGGATACAGAAGATTTCTCAAGCTTTAAACATCCCAAGGAGCACTGTGCAAGCGATAATATTGAAATGAAAGGAGTATCAGACCACTGCAAATCTACCAAGACCCGGCCGTCCCTCTAAACTTTCAGCTCATACAAGGAGAAGACTGATCAGAGATGCAGCCAAGAGGCCCATGATCACTCTGAATGAACTGCTGAGATCTACAGCCGAGGTGGGCGAGTCTGTCCATAGGACAACAATCAGTCGTATACTGCACAAATCTGGCCTTTATGGAAGAGTGGCAAGAAGAAAGCCATTTCTGAAAGATATCCATAAAAAGTGTCGTTTAAAGTTTGCCACAAGCCACCTGGGAGACACACGAAACATGTGGAAGAAGGTGCTCTGGTCAGATGAAACCAAAATCAAACTTTTTGGCAACAATGCAAATTGTTATGTTTGGCGTAAAAGCAACACAGCTCTTCATCCTGAACACACCATCCCCACTGTCAAACATGGTGGTGGCAGCATCATGGTTTGGGCCTGCTTCTCTTCAACAGGGACAGGGAAGATGGCTAAAATCGATGGGAAGATGGATGGAGCCAAATATAGAACCATTCTGGAAGAAAACCTGATGGAGTCTGCAAAAGACCTGAGACTGGGACGGAGATTTGTCTTCCAACAAGACAATGATCCAAAACATAAAGCAAAATCTACAATGGAATGGTTCACAAATAAACATATTCAGGTGTTAAAATGGCCAAATCAAAGTCCAGACCTGAATCCAATCGAGAATCTGTGGAAAGAACTGAAAACTGCTGTTCACAAACTCTCTCCATCTAACCTCACTGAGCTCGAGCTGTTTTGCAAGGAGGAATGGGCAAAAATGTCAGTCTCTCGATGTGCAAAACTGATAGAAACATACCCCAAGCGACTTACAGCTGTAATCGCAGCAAAAGGTGGCGCTACAAAGTATTAATTTGGTTTTTGCACGCCCAATTGTTTAGTTTTTTACTTGTTAAAAAAGTTTGAAATATCCAATAAATTTCGTTCCACTTCATGATTGTGTCCCACTTGTTGTTGATTCTTCACAAAAAATTACAGTTTCATATTTTTATGTTTGAAGCCTGAAATGTGGCAAAAGGTTGAAACGTTCAAGGGGGCCGAATATTTTCGCAAGGCACTGTAGTTCGCAAGTATGCCAGTATTGGGACATACTACAGCATCATTAAATTGTCTTGAAATAGACATTACAATCACACAATTGCTTTGCTGTCCAAAAGTAGGCATTATTCTAATAATGTTAGCAAGATGTCACTTACTTATAAACAGTAGCTAACTATCTTTGGTGTATCTTTGTGCTATCTTTGTTGTATCTTTGTCAATTTAACTATCTATGAAGTAAAGTTGTTGCTGGCTTAGGGTTTAGCTAACGTGCTGGCAAACTCAGCATATTATAATAGTTTTTGTAAACGTTTGTCTTGTGAAAAGTCATGAGAAACCTCACTCCTTCTTCTGGGAAATGTAACCCCCAAAAGCATGCAGGATTGCATACTACAAAAATGCAACAAACATATAGTAGACCATCCTGGGACTTTTGGCATACTATTTTTGGCGTACTATGGTTAGGGACATACTAATCTTAATGTGGCATACTACAGTGGGCTCCAACATTACTCGTATTCCTGACTGGCAATGCACAAACAATACTGTAAAAAATATAAACAATACAATGATTATAGAAACTCAAAATACCAACATGTGTCCGTGGGAAGGCCTGTCTGCTCTTGGACATGTCCATCACAGTGTCAAAGTGGACATGTCCATCACAGTGTCTCATTTTCTGCGAACATCAAGGCTGTGACTCGTTTCTGCAGGTTCACGCTCTATATAAAATTTGCAGAGCAAAACCTTACCTTACCCAGGAAGCAGCCCAGGTCTCCAGGCCTTCGGGAAATCAGCTCCCGGTCCAAGCAGTCAAAACTGTCCTCCGTACTCTTCTTCATCCTGGCTCCTCAATGGTGGAACCAGCTTTCACTGGAGGCTGAACAGCAGGTTCTCTAACCCCTCTTTAGAAAATGTCTGAAAACCTTCCTCTTCAATGAGTACTTAATTTAGTTGTATTCCACTTCTGTTGTCTTAAACTGTTTTGTTATTGCTATGATCTTTCTCTATCATTGTTTTTGCCTATTTATTGTTTCATATGTTGAGAGCTCTTACAACTAAATTGTGGTTGTTTCACCAAGTTTCTCCTAATTGCATACATTCACTGTAAGTCGCTTTGGATAAGAGCATCTGCTAAATGATTTAGAATGTTAATTGTAATTGTAAGTAACATCTACCAAAATTAAACCAGGAGTTAAATTCCACTTATTTAAGTTAACCTAAGTCTTAAGGAACTATTTAGAGCAATTACATCACTTCTTGTTCCACTAGGGTATAAAAATGAGGTCATTCAGTACCCCTTTGTCATTCAACGTCATGAAGAAAACAAAAGAACTTGCAGTTCAAAAGAGACAGATGTTCATGGACCTTCATAAATCTGGTAATGGCTACAAGAAGATTCACAAATGATTGAATATACCACTGGGCACTGTAAGGGCAATTATAATTTTTTGACAGCTATGAAACGGTTGAAAATTTCACGGGTAGATAACACAAATGCATTTTGCCCTCAGGGTAATGAGAAGAATGGTAGAGAAGCAACAAAATCTCCAAGAATCACTGTGAAAGAATTGCAGGCCTTGGTGGTGTGTTGGGGTCACTTGGTTTTATAAAACACTGTCCAACGCCGACTCCACAATCACAGCCTCTTTGCATGTGTTGCCAGAAGAAAGCCTGTTCTGACCCTAAGACACAGATGCAAATGCCAAACGTCATTTAAATTATGACTAGAAGTTGCTCTGGTTAGGTGAGAACAAAAATGAACGTTTTGGTCAGATACAGCATCGGCATGTTTGGCGTTGAAACAAAGATGCATACAAGGAGAAGCACCTCAAATCCACAGTGAAATATGGTGGTGGGTCAGTGATGTTTTGGGGCTGTTTTAATTCCAGAGGTCCAGGGGCACTGGTCAAGATTGATGGCATAATAGATTCTACCAAGTATCAGGCTATTTTGGCTGACTATCTGGTTGCCTCTGCCAGAAGGCTCAGACTTGTTCTTGGTATTCTGAGTGTCTCTATAATTATATTTTTTTATATTTTTTACAGTATTGTTTTTGCATTGCCAGCCAATCAGGGGTGCCAGTAATGTTGGAGTCCACTGTATATAGTATGCATAGTATGCGAATTGGGACACAACCCTGGTCTTCTCCTGCATTATCAGTGAATACACACCTGTCTGTGTGTCTAACCCGTATGTCCTCCAGGTGTGGGTGGGCACGCTGGGCTCCGGCCCCCAGGGGAGGAAGCTGTGTGCCACCTTCCAGCATGCTGAGACGTTTGCCTTCCAGGACGAGGTGGGGGCGTTGCTGCTGAGGGTGTGCCAGGCTGTAGGAAGGGGCGTGCTCTGCTTCCTGCCCTCATACAAGGTAGGAACCGTCCTGGAGCAGCGATGCTGGGATAGTAAATGCAGGAAACACAAAGACACTTCCAGATGTAGCTCTGTTTAAAACATTGTTAATATAATGAGATACTAAACAAAGAACGATTCAACTGTGTTCCTTATTCACTCCTCTGAGTGGCCAGTTACCTGTTCCACAACAAGCTGTTCTGGTTCTGCTGATTGGCAGGGTAATAAAGGGACATTTAGAAACCATCATGTTTTCCCCGGTACAAAAGAATGTGTAATAACTGCAGATTTATTATTCTGTACAGGCTCTGTTTGGAATCGTTTTGGTTTCACCCTGTGGTTTCCACCTTTTACCACCAGGAGGTGGTAGAGACCACATTTTGAGGTCCAGAGTGTGACTCGTTTGTTTTAATGCAATCCTTTCTCTGTGAGGCAGAGTGGGGTTCAATTACTAACTACAGACTAGAGAGAGTTTCATTTAAACAGATATCTAGACTCCAAAGACAAGCAGCTGTGCTGAAGGCCCAATGGCCGACTTCTGCAGACACCAAACTAATAGCAATGACATTAAACGCTGTATCGCCTTTCACTAAAGGACCACTTCTGAGGACCCATTGATAAATACTTTGTCTTCCTTTGTTTGTTATGCTTTCCTTCATGAATAATAGATTACATTCAGGCTATGTCACACAAACACACTTCTACTAAGGGACCAGCTGGATTGCTCAGATGTCACCTTTGGTGTGTGTGTGCGTGTGTGTGTGTGTGTGTGTGTGTGTGTGTGTGTGTGTGTAGTTGGCGTGCATGTGAGTGTTACATTTAAAGGGGTTTTAGCCTTCCCAAGTGTGCTTAAATGTCATACTCTACAACGTGCAAAGTTTTGACCTTGGCCAAAATGTTCCGCTCCGGTTGGACTATCCAGTGTCTTCCTGAACTCTAATGACATCACTGACATCCGAATATGAAAGTCTTCGTAGGATCCAGTTTTTCCAGCATTGACGCCAGGCGGGCAGAGACAGCCGTATAATAATTCTGACTGGAGATGGTGTATTATTGATGGCTGATGTAGTGTAGGAGCTCCATGCCCTCTGCATTAATATTTAATATCTAGACAGACAGCTCTTAAAGATGAGGGGAGATGAGGCTCTGCTTGGGTATTAATTGGAGCGTCTGTTGAGGCCCGTTGGAGCCACTGAGTCGTGTGTGTTGAGTAGGACGGTTCATCTCCAGGCGCCTGAATCTTCGTGATGTCTGGTTGATCCTTATCACTGAGATAACACAGAGAGGAGACCGAGGCGTCCTTCTATCTCAGAGCGTCTGACGCCCTCTGACGGATACACACAGGGCTAGCAGACTTCGTGAACGTTCATGCACTGGAACACGTGGTTAAATTTCAGCACACACACACACGTACGGTCATCATACAGACCACGCTGTATCTCTGTCTGACCCCTCACCCCCTCTCGGTTGCATGTAAAGGACCACACACTCAGCCAGACATTACTGTCAGACATCTCCCAGAGCCCCCCTGGAGCTGTGGTTTTGTAGCACTTGAGACTCAACAGCCCCCCAGTTAATGCCCATTAAAAGTTCCCTTTTGCCCTCGCCTGGCTGTCTGGCCACACCACAAGTGGAAGGGGTACACAACACACCATCAGGGGGTTACAGGGTTGGGAAGAGTCGTGTGGAGGAAAGAAGAGGTGGGATTTATAAAAAATGTGTTTATTTTTTTCCAGAGGTGAAAGGATGAGGGAAATGCAAGATGCTTTTAAAGCTGTTTGAGATAAGGCCATTAGGGGTGAAGCCGCCTCACTGTCTGCATAAAGATGCATCTGCACTGGCGCCTGAAAGGAGAAGGGGGCTGACTATGGGGCTGGGGGGGACGCATCCCCCCTCCTGTCTCCCAGCCACGCGCATAGAATATCACTCACTGTAAGATGTGCTGTCACGTCTACTGGGGTTGTGTGGGTTTTCATGTTCCTGTGTGTATCTCCTGCATTGTATGGGTCACCTTGCACGGACCGGCACCTTGGTATGGCGTTTTACAGTGCACACTAACAGCTAACTCTTCTGGAGATGTTGACCCCACAACGCTACCGAGAAAATGTTCGGTGTTTAACTATGACAGCCCGAGCTTCCATCTGGAGGTGTGGACGCCAGGGGCAGAGGGGCAGCCTGAGGCACGAAGGTGGCAGGTGGAGGCAGGCACCAGTCAGTTGGTCGCCGGGATATTTAACCGCTGAATAATTGAAGGCAGCAACGCATCCGTTCTTTCACCCGCCAAGCAGGCAGGTCTCCATGTTTCATTAATGCTGTCGTCCTCCATTATTTAGCGGGTGTGAGGAGAACAGTGATGTGTCGGCTCACGGCCCGTTCACACCAGGGATGCATTGAGGAAAGAGAGAGCCGGTCTAAGTTTCTGTGCTGTGGACTGGTACTGTTGTCACTGGCACTGTGTCGTCCCCTCAGGCCAGAACAAGCAGAGCTCCAACCCACTGCTGTGGCGGTTTGTGGGCAGGAGCATAGCAGCACACCAAGCACCGCCAACCTCAACAATCACATTAAATTATTCAGTTTGTTGTGCCTGTTTTTAACTCTGAGACTGGCTAAATACTGCAGTCCTCAGTTCTTCTCTAATCAGACACGGTTCTCAGGCACCCTACAGTGTGACTTCTAGACAGGGCCAGGCTAGAGCTGTCGTTCAGCAGGTCCAGTGGGCGTAGGCTTTACGTTGTCACCATGGGACACATTCTGAACCCTTTGTAATTTTTTCTCTTGTATCTTTCTTATTTAGAACAAAATTCTTGCCGCGTGTGTGTGTGTGTGGTGTGTGTTTGGGTGTGTATCTGTGTGTGTTCTCGGTTGGTAGCGCAGGGCTGTTTCTGATGTGATTGTGCACCTGGATGCTAGCCAAGTGTGCAGATTGACATTTCACTCTCGTTCTGTAGCAGAATGCATCAGGCAGCCCCAGACCGGTGTGAGCCCTGTAGATAAACTAGTTTAAATTAGTCATGAAGCCCATGTGACACACACAGCTGTTATGTGCTGTTCCAAACCTAGCAAGAAATATTAGGAAAGATTTCACTTCTTTCGACACGATTAATGTTCAACATGACTTGCCCAGTTATAACATTCAGTTTAGCTTTAAATGTTCAATATCACTGTTTAAGAGTTATTGTTCATTTAAATGTTCTATTAGTAGAATTTGTGTAGAATTTTACTACTTTCTCTTGAAGTCAGCAGCTTACAAAGGATGTAGAACATGTACGTCATGATTTTTTAATAATAGGACAAAAACAGTTTAGATGGGACAATGAGTGTTTGTCAATGGGCAAGAGCTGGTGCGTCTTTAATTAATTTGACATATTTGTAGTCAGAAGGTTGCCAGTTCGATTCCCGACTGAGCCAACTGTCGTTGTGTCCTTGGGCAAGACACTTTACCCTAATTGCTCCCAGGTCGTTGCTGTAAATAAGAAATTGTTCTTAGTCAACTTACCTGGTTAAATAAAGGTTAAAAAAAAACATTAAATTAAAATACAGTCGGGTTGTACGCAGAGCTATTGATACAGTTGACTGGTGCACCCTTACTTCATTTGCAGCAGTTGAATTCTCTAGCTCAAAAGGCTTCTTGTTTGTGCGTTGAGTCTTAAGGGACAGTCTTTTCTTGGCCGTGCCTGGCGGGTGTGATGCTGGTTCCATACCTGATAATGAATCCACCTGTGCTCACATGGCATATCCAAACTCCCAGATATGGTTTTGGAGTGCTGATGACGTTCACCTGATAAAAGACAATGTCATGGTCGTAGGACCCTCTGCGTTGCCATGTAAATGCATAATAAATCAGAGACGTGACTGGCATAGCTGTCTCCATACATCTCTCTGAGCATCCACACTTTGGACAGATAAACACAACCTTGACCCATAATTTATCTGCGAGTGGAGAAGGCGCCGGCTATACTGTTTGTGTGATTCTCAGGCGTCTACCTGCCTCAACATACATAGACCTTGCCTGGCCAACTCGTTGTCTCAGCATCTCTGTGCCTCTTCTCTTCCGTGCCTCACCTTATCTCCCCCCACTCCCTTTGATCCCAGCTCCACTTCTTCACAATGATGGAAAATGTGCTCATAATTAAATGGCAGCTTGAGTAGGGGCACCAAGATGCAGAAGATTTGTCCTAATTGGCAAACTTTTCCCTATGTAGTGTATATGTATTTTGGCCCTGGTCAAAAAGTAGTTTGCTATAGTATAGGATGCTATTTGGGATGGAACCAAAGTGATGTTTACTCTTGGAGTCTGAGAGATAAAAGCATTAGGGACCATTAACCCTGCCCTTCTCTAAGCGAAGGGGCGCCTTCCCGTAGTGCCAATGACTGGATTGTATTACCCCCTCTGTTTTTATAAGGACTTTACAAATTACAGCTCAGGGAATATAAACAACAACCTCTATACAAGAGCTGCTAGAGTGCATGTGTTCACTTCCTTTGTCTCAAATGGCATTCTACGCCCTACAGAGTGTACTGAAGTGCGCTGTATAGGGAATATGGTGCTATTTGTGACAAACTCCTTTTGTTTTAAAGGTCCTGGCCTGTGTTTTATTATCAGGTTATGCCCTGTTTTGTGGTATAAATGTATAATGTAGGCTGCAGTCCAAGATGCTGACTACAGAGACTCAGGCCTTCAATTAGTTCAGTAGGTGGAGAGAGCTTTGCATGTCTCTTCCCTCCTCAGCTTTTCCTCCATTTTTCCTGCCTTCTTGAAGAATCGGCCTCTCCTCTCTCCAAGTGCAATGTGGCAGATAATGGCTGTTTTGCTTCACAGCAGATCCGATCCCAAAGTACATAACATGAATAATTCACCTGTTGTCAGTCAGGATTGGATGAGGAAGCGCTCCTTGGGACAGTCTTTTGGAGCGGTCGTGTTGGTGGTTGACGAGCGAAGCAGCAAAAATACTTTTCTGTCTATAACGCTGCAGCTTTTGTATAAACGTGTCATAATTTATGGATGGCAAACCGCTTCGCTGACCTGCCAATTGTTTGTGGACTCGCAGAATGTTTCTTCCTTATCAAATTAATCTCTGCTTCATTTTACAACCAGAGGCAGGCTGTAGTGAATCACCTTGGTGTGTCAGGGTCTGTTTTAATGTAACCAGCTTGTTGATAGAATAACACTATATAGCCTACAGTATATGGACACCCCTATTAATGGTGGAGGAGGGATAATGGTCTGGGGCTATTTTTCAGGTTTTGGGCTATGCCCCTTAGTTCCAGTGCATGTCATATTAATGCTACAGAATACAAATACATTTTAGACTATTTGAATTAAAGACATGGTTTGACAAGTTTAGTGTGGAGTGCGCGTAGCCCTGACCTCACCAACACCACTGAACACTAGTGATGGATTGGAATGGTTATTGCAGGACAGGCCTTCTTGTCCAAAAACAGTGCCTAACCCATAGAAATTCAATCTATAGAAGCCTTATTAAACTGTTTTGCTTGGTCATTCGATTAGTACACAAAAAATGGCGACTGTCGTTAGTTGCCACGGTAACAACACGCAAATCGGTTTAATGTGGAAGTAGGCCACTAGATCTTTGCAATGGAATGGTACATGTAAAAATGGCTGCCGCTCTGACCATTCTACTACATTTATTTGCATTAGAATGGCACTTCTATTCATTCAATTTCTATGGCCTAACCTAACAAGATGCACTCATCTGCACAGTGTCTTATTTATTTATTGTATTTCATTTCCACAATATCCATTTGAACACTTATGGTCAAGTGTTAAATATTCCATTGGTATTGCCATGCAACTTTACATTTCAATAATCAACCTTTCTAATTCAGATATCTTTGCATTATCTGTACATACAGTGCCGAAATTTATTGGATATTTCAAACTTTTTTAACAAATAAAAAACTGAAAAGTTGGGCGTGCAAAATTATTCAGCCCCCTTAAGTTAATACTTTGTAGCACCACCTTTTGCTGCGATTACAGCTGTAAGTCGATTGGGGTATGTCTCTATCAGTTTTGCACATCGAGATACAGAAATGTTTGCCCATTCCTCCTTGCAAAAAACAGCTTGAGCCCAGTGAGGTTGGATGGAGAGCGTTTGTGAACAGCAGTTTTCAGTTCTTTCCACAGATTCTCGATTGGATTCAGGTCTGGACTTTGACTTGGCCATTCTAACACCTGGATATGTTTATTTGTGAACCATTCCATTGTAGATTTTTCTTTATGTTTTGGATCATTGTCTTGTTGGAAGACAAATCTCCATCCCAGTCTCAG
>JACXGM010019708.1:0-18251 GCA_016801145.1 Umbra pygmaea
TATTGATATTACATAAGGGCTTATTATTAACATTAAACTGTTATTGATATTACATAAGGGCTTATTATTAACATGAAACTGTTATTGATATTACATAAGGGCTTATTATTAACATGAAACTGTTATTGATATTACATAAGGGCTTATTATTAACATTAAACTGTTATTGATATTACATTAGGGCTTATTATTAACATTAAACTGTTATTGATATTACATAAGGGCTTATTATTAACATTAAACTGTTATTGATATTACATAAGGGCTTATTATTAACATTAAACTGTTATTGATATTACATAAGGGCTTATTATTAACATTAAACTGTTATTGATATTACATTAGGGCTTCTTTGGTGATCTACAGTAGTTGCAGCTCTGTTCCTGTAGGACGGTGTGGCATCTGTGGACAATGTTAAATAAAAGAGTAAATAGTTTAGTGTTTCATGTTTTGTGTCTAGGGTTTGGGTAAACATATTATAGCTTTGAGAAGTGTGTTTATGGGTTTTGAAAAGGTACACATTCAGGAAAGGATTAGCAGCTGTGTAAAACTGTAAAATGAGGCAAATGTTGCCAGAGGTATGTGTGGTTTATCATTATGTGAAATGTTAATTATTAAATATATTTTTTTAAGACACCTGTAAATGACATACTACAAAAAATTTCTATATCGAGACACATGCAGTATTTATTTTTTACCCTCCTTCCTAGCAGCTAATTTGTCTCTGTATCTGAAAGATTCTTCTGTTTGCGCAATTGTGTGTTTTCCCGCTCAGTTGCCCAAGAAAAAAGTTGACATAATCTTGTGCAATATTTGACAAATGCAAAATATAAAAAGGGAGACTTGGTTAAGAAATACAGAACCATACTGCAGGAGACATTTCAGAAGAAAGAACATTTCAGAATGAAGGGTACTGTAGTGTTTTTGTTTTCACTCTGCTGCTGCCTGTCTGGGACCCAGGGACTGGTAGACAACCAGGACCATAAAACATGTTGCCTCTCTGACACGTGTTCCCTGGTGAAAGAACTACTATCTATAGGAGAGAAACTAGGAACCATGGGGGAGAAAATGGGAACTATGGGGGATAACCTGAGACTGATGGAGACCCGTTTACAAACCAGTGAGAAGGAAGTGGAGGAACTCAAGAAAATAACCGGAGGTAATATAGTGACTTTCTGTTTTTCTTCTCTGGTATATTGGTACAGCCTATGATTATAATAAAATACCATAGAGTATTTTTCAGACATTTGTGCATTACAGCAAGTGGGGATCAATAGTAGAAATGTTAGTGGGTCGGACAAACTGATGCTGCAGCTGTGTAATAAAGCCAGCAGCTCAGACCACTGGATGGACCTGGGTCACAAACACTGTTATGCTGATCTCTGAAAAATATGATGACATATGATATATCAATGTGCTATATAATTATTTATAAATTGGGTGCTTTGAATCCTGAATTCTGATTGGCTGACAGCCATGGTAAATTTAGTAATATGGTGCAAAGAGGTGTGGTATATGGCCAATACACCATGGCTGAGATGATGCGTTGTGCCTACGAACTCTTGGCCATGGTATATTGACTATACCCATACGGAAATCTAATATTTGGCCATATATGTCTATAAAGGATATGTCCTATATCGGCATATATGGTGGAAACATCATCACAAATATGTACATATATGTCGAAATATGCAAAAACTGTCCGTTTTTATATATGTGACATACATTTCCACATTTGACATCCATATCTGCATTTGTCTATGGTTAACAGAGTGTATAAGTGATGTAATGTATAATATCTGTCAATGTACATATGAGATTATGTGAATAAATAATATAGAAATACTGCTACATTTATTCTTGCCTTATTATGTCAGTTAATAATTTGTCAACAAATTTGAACAATAATGAATGCTTATGTGGGAGATATTGATGAAATATACAATACTGTGTATGTGATGATAAGTAGGGGTATGACAAGTATGTCAATAAAATATTTGGTAAAATCTTTTTTAAATGTATCCCATACGGAAATCTAATATATGGCCATATATGTATACTTATATGTCAGATATTGGCATATATGGTGGAATCATCATCACATATATGTACATTTATGTCAAAATGTACAAAAATTTGCAGTTTTTATATATGTGATATTTTCTCATTTTTTATTTCTAATTTGTAATCAAAATATATGGTAATATATTTTCAAATACACTCAACCAAAGGATTATTAAGAACACCATACTAATACTGTGTTTGACCCCCTTTCGCATTCCGAACTGCCTTAATTCTATGTGGCATTGATTCAACAAGGTGCTGAAAGCATTCCTTAGAAATGTTGGCCTATATATATAGGATTGCATCTTGCAGTTGATGGAGAAGCTCCCGTTCCACCACATCCCAAAGATGCTCTATTGGGTTGAGATCTGGTGACTGTTGGGGCCATTTTAGTACAGTGAACTCATTGTCATGTTCAAAAAACATGATTCGAGCTTTGTGACATGATTCGAGCTTTGTGACATGGTGCATTATCCTGCTGGAAGTAGCCATCAGAGGATGGGAACATGGTGGCCATAAAGGGATGGACATGGTCAGAAACAATGTTCAGGTAGGCCGTGGTATTTAAACAATGCCCAATTGGCACTTAGGGGCCTAAAGTGTGCCAAGAAAACATCCCCCACACCATTACACCACCACCACCAGCCTGCACAGTGGTAACAAGGCATGATGGATCCATGTTCTCATTCTGTTTACGCCAAATTCTGACTCTACCATCTGAATGTCTCAACAGAAATCGAGAATCATCGGACCAGGCAACATTTTTCCAGTCTTCAACTGTACAATTTTGGTTAGCTCTTGCAAATTGTAGCCTATTTTTCCTATTTGTAGTGGAGATGAGTGGTACCCGATGGGGTCTTCTGCTGTTGTAGCCCATCCGCCTCAAGGTTGTGCGTGTTGTGGCTTCACAAATGCTTTGCTGCATACCTCGGTTGTAACGAGTGGTTATTTCAGTCAAAGTTGCTCCTCTATCAGCTTGAAGCAGTCGGCCCATTCTCCTCTGACCTCTAGCATTAACAAGGCATTTTCGCCCACAGGACTGCCGCATACTGGATGGTTTTCCCTTTTCACACCATTCTTTGTGAACCCTAGAAATGGTTGTGAGTGAAAATCCCAGTAACTGAGCAGATTGTGAAATACTCAGACCTGCCTGTCTGGCACCACCAACCATGCCACGCTCAAAATTGCTTAAATCACCTTTCTTTCCCATTCTGACATTCAGTTTGGAGTTCAGGAGATTGTCTTGACCAGGACCACACCCCTCAATGCATTGAAGCAACTGCCATGTGATTGGTTGAGTAGATAATTGCATTAATGAGAAATTGAACGGGTGTTCCTAATAATCCTTTAGGTAAGTGTATATGTTAAGATTTTTATATGTAGGGCCATATATTAGATTTCTGTATTTATATATGTAGCTAAAAGATATGGTAATATATTTTAAAATATATGTTGAGATTTTTGGGTATACCAAACTTATTTGTCCATTATTGCATGAATATAGTAAACATAATCAATTGTCTATTTTCAAGGCCAGCCTAAGGTTGCCTTCTCCGCATCTCTCCTGGAATCTGGCTCTGGCAACACTGGACCTTTCACCACTAACACTCCCCTGCAGTACAAGAATGTCTTCACAAACACAGGCAGTTCCTACAACTCTGCCACAGGTATAGTGTGTTGTAGGTACACTATGTGTATGATAAATGGGTGCAAGTTTTTTTTTAAAACTAAAACTATGTCATTGCAGGTATTTTCACAGCCACTGTGAAAGGGATGTACTATTTCCGTTTCACAATGATGAACAACCTAAATTCTACTCCTAATTCTGTGGTGTGCCTGACCAAGAACGGCCAAAGGCTGGTGTCTGTCTGGGACACTGCAGGAACTGATGCCAACGACAGTGGCAGCAACGCTGTGGTCATACCCCTGGAGGTGGGGGATAATGTTTATGTTGAGTTACAGGCTAACAGGCTGCTCTATGATGACAGCATGAACTACAACACCTTTAGTGGCTTTCTGCTATTCACCATGTAAACAGGCAACACATTTTATCTTCAATGGACATGGGGTTATATACCTTTATTTTCATAATACTTTGTAGACATACCATTTGATATGATTTACTCTTTTATACTGTTTTCATATGTCAATCTTGTGAGGACTTTATACAGACAAATGATAAAGTCTTTGTCAAAATAATATGCTGTAAAAATATACATGTGAAAAGAAAAATGTATCCCAGAGGTAACCATGGTTACATTTTGTTAAATCATGTGGAGCAATGAGGTGGATTATTAGACAATTAGAATTACTATTTAGAATGTGTATACTGTATGTTTAAGTTTGTGACTATGATATTTGAAACATGCAAAAATAAAATGTAAACAAAATGTAAAAAATATACAAGTATGTACAGTAAATATACCTTTAATTGAGTTTTGTGTAGGGCAAATTTAACTATTTTTCTTTTAGTGACCAAATTCCAAAAGCTGTAGAACTAGTATTTCATGACATTTGGATAATTGGAAAAAGCAGTTTAGAAAGGGACAATGATTTCCTATATTATGCAGTGCCTATTTTGACATTCAAACAGGAATTGCCATAAGAACATGATCAGTTGTGCGTCCACAGTGTTTGTCCAAATGTAAACAGATTTATAAAATTTAGGCTGCACTTTTGTGTGCAACAAATCACTGCATGGTGGAGGAAAACGTTGGCACATACAATACATCGTTTTTTCAGATCTTTTAAATATCAATACATATTTACTGTAAAGATGTTGGTTGTATAAATGGAGGCAGAATACAGGAGTCTCTCTGTCTCAATGTGTATTTTAGACAACATGGATAAACAGACGTTGAAGTTACGTTCTGGAGATGCTGACAAAGCAATAGAACGAAGCTGCCCAACAGATATATTAGCCTACTATATTTTAAATGTGGTATAAGGAGGAATAGCTAATACAGATTTTTTACATTTTCAAGTAAGTGAAGGGATAATCAGTTGAAATTTAGTTGCCTAAAAATTATGCATTTATGATTTAAGCATCCCCCCCCCGCTCAATTGACCAGATCTTACCTGGAGCCAGACAGTCTGGTAATATACAACTGATTTTATCAGAACTTACCCTGGTGCCAGAACATCTGGTGTATATACTGAACACACACACACAGCCTTTGTTTTTTTTTGTTCAAGGTTTTATTATTAAGGCCAAACAATATTTCAAAACATCCCACAAATGAAAGAATCCCCCTCCCAAGCCCACACCACCCCCAATCCCACATCACCCACCCCCCAAGGTAGGTCCCACATACACACATGCACACACATACACAACAACTGAGAAACCAGATCAAGTGAACATCAAAATAAATAAGTAAAAAAAAAAAAAACAATGGGGTAAAAAGTGGTTGTGGGTGAGTGCACAACCTAATCAGGAATTGTTTGTAGCTCTTTAAAATAAGTATTAAAGGGTTCCAGCATTTAAAAATGTTATCAGTATTCCCCCTAATAGTGAATTTTACCTTCTCTAATTTTAGAAAGAAAATAAAGTCCTTCAGCCATAGGGAAACAGAAGGGGACTCTAAGGATTTCCAGGAGAATAGAGTCCTACGTCTTGCCATCAGAGTAGCAAAGGCAACTACATCTGCTTGCCTTCTATTCAGGAGCTGTGGGACTGGTGTAGTACCAAAAATAGCTAGTAGGGGGCATGGTTCTAATTGGACTTGAAGAATGTCTGAAAGGATATTGAGGATAGAATTCCAAAAATGTTCAAGTTTGGGACAAAGGGCAAACATATGGCTAAGATGACAGGGCATTGCTCCACACCGCAGCCGAGGTTTTAGAGCTAGTCTGCATATCAAATGACAAAAAATACATGAATAAATGAGTTAAGGGTAAGTTGTGAGAGGTGGATAAGTCTAAGAAGCTGGCAAATACATTGCCTATGAATAGGTCCCTGAAGCTCACTATGCCATTATTCTCCCAGAGACGAAAGACGGGATCTACCTGAGAAGGAGGAAAAAGATGATTGCTGCAGATGGGCATTAAAGTGGAGGCAGAACATGACTGAAAGTGACGCCTGAATTGATACCATATTTTAAGAGAGTTACAGACAAACAGGGTTGTCTGTGTAGCTAGAAGGCGATAGGGGGATGGAAGAAAACAAGAGAGCAGGGAGAAAGGACGACACACAACACCCAGCCTCAAGTTGGCACCACAAAGTCTGTGGGGCATATAACCAGTACAAAAACTTCTGGATGTTGGCTGCCCAATAGCAATACATAAAAGTAGGCAAAGATAGCCCTCCGCTGAGTGTACATTGCTGCATCTGGGATTTCCTAACTCTGGGAGTCTTCCCTCCCCATATAAAATAGATGAGAGCCTGACCAATATATTTAAAATATGATTTGGGTAAAAATAGGGGTATGGATTGAAATAAGTAAATACATTTTGCAGTATATTCATTTTAACAGCATTAACTCTTCCAAAAATAGACATGGGTAAGCTCCGCCATTTCTGAAACGCAATCTTCATATGGGAAAGATGAGGAGTGAAGTTTGCCTCTAATAAGGAAGACAGTGAGCAACATTAACTCCTAAATATTTGAAACCAAGATGATTCAATTGGAATGGCAAATCAGACTGTTGAAGTGGAGGCGCTGATGCATTTAAAGGCATACATATACTTTTTTGCAGGTTGAGCTTGTACCCAGAGAAAAAGCCGAAAGTTTCCAATAGAGACAAGATCTTAGGCAAGTGGGAGACAGGATCAGTTACACACAAAAGCAAGTTGTCAGCATACAAGGCAAGTCTGTGTTCTGATCCCCTACGGATTATACCTACGAGTGAAGGTGAGGTTTTGAGTGTAATTGAGAGAGGCTCAATAGCTATAGCAAATAGCAACGTGGAAAGTGGACAACCCTGGCGAGTTCCACGGGACAGAATGATATAGTCAGAGTTAAGGTTATTAGTGTTGATAGAGGCTACAAGTGATGTATTCAAGAGGCATATCCAAGATATGAATGTATCTCCAACAGCCAAACTTACTCAATGTGGCAAAAAGATACTTCCATTCGACTCTATCAAAAGCCTCCTCGGCATCCAATGAAATTACTACTTCAGGGTGTCTATTTATATCTTTGGAATAAATTATATTAAATGGTAAATGGACTACATTTATATAGCGCCTTTTCTGACCAACAATGGCCACCAAAGCGCTTTACATTGCCTCACACTCAACCATTCATTCACACATTAATACACCGACAGCAGTGTCAGCCATGCAAGGCGCCAGCCAGCTCGTCGGGAGCAGCTGGGGTTAGGTGTCTTGCTCATGGACACCTCGACACTTGGTCAGGAGGACCCGGGGATCGAACCACCAACCTTCCGATTGCTGGACAACCTACTTGACCCACTGAGCCACTGCCGCCCCGTATAGGCTTCTATTAAACAGGGTTTGAATGTTGAAACATGAATGACAACCTTTAATGAAGCCAGTCTGTTCCTCTGATATTATGCTGGGCAGAACACCCTCTATGCGAGATGACAGTACCTTTGCCAAAACCTTAACATTGGCATTGAGAAGGCTAAGGGGCCTGTATGAACCACATGCAGTGGGATCCTTCCCCTCTTTTAGGAGAAGGGATATTGAGGCTTGACTCAGTGTGGGGGAAAGTGAGCCCAGCTTCAGTGACTCCTCAAACACAGACAATAGCAGTGGGGCCAATTTGTCATGAAATCTTTTGTAAAATTCAGGGGGAAATCCATTAGGGCCAGGGGCTTTCCCTGACTGTAAAGACTCGATAGAGCATATGATCTCATCTAATGTCACCAGAGCATCAATTTGCTCAGCCAATGTGGATTCAATTGTGGGTATCTCCAAGTTATCCAGAGATTTTACGATTAAATCAGAATTATCTGGGGACTCTGAAGTGTAAAATGAGGAGTAATAGGTTTTAAAAACAGAGTTGATCTCCAAAGGGTCAATTGTAAGAGTTCCAGATGGGCACTTGATTTGAGATATCACCCAGCTGCATGAAGTTTTAGCTGATGAGCCAAAAGGCAACTGGCTTTGTCACCGTACTCATAGTACGTGCCACGAGAACGTAGTAATAGCTGCTCAGCTCACACAGCCTTTGTAATGACACTCAAAATTCAGCTCAGGTGTATCCTGTTTCCACCGATCATCCTTGAGATGTTTCCACAACCTGATAGGCACACACCTGTCTATATAATTATATTTATTGTCTGATAATGTTTTCATAAGGCTTCTGTTCTACCACAAACTCATAAATAATATACTGTCATCAAGTGGACATTACCAAATACATAAAAAAGCTGTTGTTGAGGTAGCCATCTTGGTCATGGTTGGCTGACATGGAGCACATTGAGGTACTGTTAAACACTCCATTGTTTTATTACAGTCACAGATGGAATTTAACTTTGTAGCAACCTACACTAATATGGAGATGCCCACACGGTTGCGGCTATATCAGCTGCCACGCATCTGAGAAGGCTTTCCACAACATTTTGGAGTGTGTCTGTTGGAATTTGTGCCCATTCTGCCAAAGAAGCATTTGTGACATCAGGCACTGATGTTGGATGAGAAGACATTGCTTGCAAAGGGCTCAAAGGGGGTTGAAGTCAGGGCTCTGCAGACCACTAAAGTTGCTCCACACCACACTGGTCAAACCATATCTTTATGGACCCTGGCCCAAACCCCGAAAAACAGCCCCAGACCACTAAACCTCCTCCACCATAACTAGGGGTGTCCACATACTTTTGGATATACAGCTGTAATTAAAATTATTCAAACCCATTGCAAATCAGGTTTATTTCTTCAGCTGCTTGACTTCATTGTGTTGAGCCATTTCAATTGCTTTTGTTTGATTTGTTTTGCTAACAGCTGAGAGTCTGTATATTTTAACAATAAACCCAATTTGCAAAGCGGTTTAAATAATTTTGATTACAACTGCACAGTGCATGTTGCACTGATTTCTGAAAAGCCAACCAATTTTTACACACTACCTGTTCAACATGGAAGCCTTTAGTTGACATGCATATGAGGCCACACATTCAACAACCAACTATACAATCACAGTTGAATTCAGAGAGAGAGAGTGACTAAATACCCGTTCGCCCAAGCTGAATGTTCCTTTATGGCAGATGATGCAATGGCGCATTTGTAGCTTCATGAGACTTTACAGATGTAGTTGTTAGCAGTTGGCAGTAGGCGGCGCTGATGCAAAAGAATAGAGTTACACAGGAACTGAGCAGGTGAGATTTCTTTAAAGCATGAATACTGAGGATATTGGAAACTGACGATTCAGAATTATCACAGACAAATGTCACAGCCAAGTATAGCCGCAGGAAGATCCCTCAGATGCACAGACAACAGGGATGAGTTTACGAACTTGCTTTATTAAAGCTCATGGAATATACACAAAGAAGGCACCATTAAGTTATCATATTCAGTCTGACACAGACTGGGTCATAGCCCTCTACCTTCTCCTCCTCCTCTAATGTGGCTCCAAGGGGGTAATTCCCTCTCCTAGACACAGACATGTTCACAAGATACAGGATTATCACAGCAAGCTCCCCAAACACCCCTTATTCAAGTTCTTATTCATAGTTTTTGAAGAAATCACATTTTTCTCTGCACTGTTTGGCATACAGACTTGTTTGAACTCAGGCCATAACTAACATTTTCGCTGGGATAGTACATCTGAAAATGCTCCTCTCTCCTTCCCGTTAGAGTCTGCGTATGTTGGTACTCTTTCCGTATCACTCAGTCCACCTGCACAAATTCCAATGCGCTTGTTGGCATTGATGAACTGTGTACATTGTTGTTATTCTATTAGTCTTTTGGTTTTAAATGCCTGTTTAGTATTGTCTGGAAATGCGCTTGTGGAATATTCTTGTAAAATTTCTTTAAAAAGGGAGAAACCTTGCAATGCAGTTAAATAGAGGTGCTTAATTATTCTCCTATTGTTGATATCAGGAAATGTTCAACCAAATCCAGACCTCTATATTCAATGTTTTCAAATGTCCGCAGAGTTTAATTCTAGATCTTATCTTGGTATTTTTTATTTGAATGTACGTAGTCTTTTATCTAAAATTGATGGAATTATGATTTGGGCAAATAAAACGGATGCGGATGTAATTGTGTTATCTGAAACTTGGCTCAAAAAGTCAGTCCTTGACAACGATATTTGTTTAAATGGTTATAATGTATATTGTACTGAGAGTAAAGAAAGGTGGAGGTATAGCATGTGAAGTCAAAATTCTTTGTCAGTGTAGCTATGTCACAATCTATAGGTAAAGAGTTGGAATTTCTTGCCTTGAATATTGAGTTCTCAAAGGGTCTCTCTATTACAGTAGCTGGTTGTTATAGACCGCCTTCTGCACCTGTAGATTCCTTCTCTTCACTAAAGGGTCTCATGGCTAAACTTACATATAGTGAAGTTATTTTAGTTGGTGATTTAAACTGGTGTTGGTTAAAGCCTGTCTCTGATGAGCTAAAGCTGTATTGTAATGTTATGAATCTTATACAGTTGATTAACTTTCCCACACGTTTAAATACCAAATGTCCAGAAAAATCCAGTGTAATTGATTTGTTCTTGACAAATGCTCCACATAAATTCTCTGCTACTGGTGTTTTCTGTAATAATTTAAATGATCACTGTGCAGTTGTTGTTTTTAAAAATGCAAAGATACCTAAGACAGAACCTCACATCATTTGTAAGCGGTCTTTTAAGAATTTTAATGAGCAGGCATTTTATCATGACTTTTGTCATTTTGACTGGAATCCGATTGTGTTTATTCCTGATGTGGAAGCTGCCTGGACCTTTTCATATAATGGCCTTATTAGAATTATAGATAAACATACTCCCTTTCAGAGGTTCAGGGTTAAGGGCTGTGATAATTTATGGTTATATTCAGAGCTATCTGGTATCATTCATGAACGTGACATCGCCTGGGCTAAGGCAAGGAAATCAGGATCTGATGCAGATAAGCTTCTTTTAGGCAGCTACGAAATTCTGAATATTTTCTGGCAGCTACCACTTAAAAATTAAATGATCCTAGAAAGTTTTGGAAAATATTAAGTCATTGTCTGGTAATTCTATTCGTAATGAACTTCCATTTTGTATTGAAAGACAGTGGCTGTATATAACCAATCAGATATGCTGAATTGTTGCACCTGGAAAGTTATTTGATTCTGTTTCCTCTTCCCTGTCACGTTTTGGGTGTAGTGTTGAGGGAAGGAGACCTGAAGACATGAAGTAGAGGTAATCCATAATCATTTAATGTTGTCACAATGTCCATAGTCTTTGTGCCTGTTCTGTGTCACTACAGGGTGGTTTCTCCCCTGTTTTGTTTTGGTTTTGTTTCCCGCTCCTTTTGTCACATGATCCCGTCACATGTTTTTGTCAGCCAATCAGTTCTGTTGTTTAGTCCACACGTGCACCTCCTTCCCTCGTTAGTATGGTATTTAGTTCTGAGTGTTTGTGAGTCCTGTGTGGTTCTTTGTTCTTGTCAAGGTACGTAGTTGTTCTGTAGATTTCCTAATTATGTTGAAATGTTTAGTGTAGAGTCTGGTCTTGTGTTAAGGTAGTGTTGTCATTTTACATGTTATGTATCATTGTAGTCCCTAATGTTTCTTGTTTGTTCTTGTCAAGTTCTTCTTTGTGTTAATAAATATATGTCTAGTGAAGACACGCCTGCCTCCTCATCTTGGAACGTGACAAATGTCCACAAGGTCCGGAAATGAACATACAATAATAAAGGGTGGCATTCAGTGAGAGCACTACGGAGTAAACTATTAGCAATGTGCTCTGGAAGCGGAACGGAACTAATATCTACTGATAAACTGTACGCCTAAACAAAGAACAAAAGGGTAACACTTTATTTTGAGAGTCCATCTCTGGATGCTCTACATATTATCTGCATACTGTCAACATTATTTTAACAAACTATCTACTAACCCTAACCCTAATCCTTACCATAACCATTCCCCTTATGTTAAACCTAACCTTAACCATTACCCTAAAACATATTCTAAACTTACCCCTACCCTTAAAATACACAATTAGTTGCTTATCAACAGATGGTTTGTTGATAGTTTGATGATGATATGACTATCTGTAGAGCACATACAGATGGAATGTCAGACTCTCCAAATAAAGTGTAACCGAACAAAAGCAATACACTGAACACTATTTACCTTCTGGATTCCTTCGGACATCAGTCATTTAACCACCTGTAACATGATCCTAAGAACACAATGATCAACACCTCACGCTAGCTTGGCAGTTCTTTAAATACAAGATAACAAGCTACTAACCACACACGGCTGAATGCAATCAACCTCAGAGATGGCAAAAGTACTCACTTCCCGTACTCAAGTAGAAGTACAAATACTTGTGTTAAAAAATACTCTGGTAAAAGTAGAAGTACTGATTTAACTTCATTACTCAAGTAAAAGTAACAAAGTACAGGCTTGGCAATTTACTTAAAAGTAAAAAGTAAAAAGTAAAAGTAGACTTGCGAATGAAAACCATTTTTATGCTACCTAGACCACACAAATGTTACTAGAGTGCAAGCTGAGAAACTTCCATGGACATGTAAAAAAGGCTCTTATGTGCCATTGCCTACATTTTAACTAGATGTCAGCTAATATGCCTAAAATATCACATATATGATTATTGTGACAGAGACTGGGAAACCAGGTTAATAAGACTTTGAGTAGCAAGTTATTAATTAAATTGTGATTCTGTGAGAATTCACAGATAAAGTTTCTCTTTTTCAATCTTCCTCTTAACATTTGAAGGAATATTCATGTATGTGTGTGTGCAGGGACGCTGACAGGGTGGGACAACTGGGATTGAGGAGGTCTCAAATTTTGTTTTTCCACAGTCATATTTCTTTTACCCGGCGGCCCTAAATGTGGAGTTGTGTCCCGGGCCTGGGAATTCCTGTCAGCATGCCTGTGTGTGTGCTCATACTTTTAACGTTACAACTAAGGGATGGCAGCAGTGTATTAGAAATGACTAGTTAATCTTTGAACATGGAGTGTTAATAATAATAAATGCAATGTCAGGATAATAAATGCAAATTCAGTGTGCATTGCATTAAAAAAATATTTATTAAATTGCAAATAGACATCCGGCAAAAGAAAAGTGCAAGTGATGTATGCCCTCAAATCTGTAGATGTGCATGGATTTGTCCTGAACCCCTTAAAGAACTTGGGAGCAACTAATGTATACAGCTTCTGTATAGTGTAACGTGTCATAATGTAATTTTTGTACTGGACAAATATACCGGTAGACACCTTTTGTGATGTTAAACGTGTCATAATGTTATTGCGTGTAGGACAGTGAGTGAGTGAAAAAGGAGACATTCATGACTACTATGTCAAACATCTCCCTCAGATAAGGCCAATGATCATTGGGAATGCCTTGCTGCTTGTCGAATCTCTGGGATCTGCGTTTTCTTCATTTTCAATCATTTCATCGTACATAATACTATGCTAATGTTACCGCAATCAAGCCGCAATGATTTGCCGCGAATAAATGCCACCGAATCTGTCGAGTCGTCTTGTAGTGGTGCGTCAAATGCAACGTATATTTCCATCCAATTAGATTGAAATCGTTATTAATAATAACGGTAACTTCACTGAAATTATTTGAAACTAAAGTAACAAGACAATTTTGAAAAATGTAAGAAGTAGAAAGTACCGATATTCGTGTTAAAAATGTAAGGAGTAAAATAAAAAGTCGGCACAAAAATAAATAGTAATGTAAAAATATCTGAAAAATCTACTTAAGTACAGTAACAAAGTATTTGTACTTCATTACTTCCCATCTCTGATCAACCTTATTGCTACCAATACAGCCTAGTACTGCCAAGCTAACGGGAGGTGCTGTAACCCTTAAAGGGATAGTACACGTAAAGAGAAAATAAAACATCATGCAAAGCCCTGAATGGAAACAGGGGGGAATTAAAGGACCAATAAACACAAGAAAACTAAAACACTGACAAAGGGCACTAAAAGGTCCATTAAGAACAGAAAAAACCTACCCTCCCTGGGTAGGGTGTTACATTCCCTTGGTCAACCCGGTATCCCTAAATCAGAGAAAATTGTGTGTGTGTGGCGCCTTCCTTTCTTTCACCTGGTGCTGATTGGGGACTGAGTCGATCTCGTTACCTAATCACTTTCAGCTGGTCGCCTCAGTTCCTATCTCAGTCCGGGTGAAGGAGAGGAGGGCACGATTCATTATTCTATTGTCATTCGATGTAGATGAGGGGTACCTGAGGGTTGCTGTCCAGAAGGTAATAGTTATGTATGTGTAGTTGTGACAAAAGTGCAGTATTGGTGAAACATATAGGCGTATGCTCTGTTTGTGTTTGTAGTAGCAGTGTCTATGCCGCTGCGAGAGCATAGTAGATTGATCTGTTGTGCCTCCTGTATATAGCAGTAGAGTTATGCGTACGCTCTGTGTCAGTCATTGCCTCTAAATAGCATAGTATTTGCAGATACATATATTTGTTGTGCTGTTTCTCATACATGACACCTGCAACTACTTGTGGCTGTTTAACCTGTGCTGGACAAACCCTCTACATAAACGAAATTCAAACACATACTTGTCAGTCTCTCTCTCCTTTAATCCACAACATAATACGTGACACTGACCCTGGAACTCAAGAAAATACCAAGTAAAATCAGCGTTTGTCTTTCCACTATTAAAAGGTGGTGATGCATCTATTTTAAATAATTATAGACCAATTTCTAAGCTGTCCTACTTGGCCAAAATACCTGAAACATTTGTTAGCTATCAACTAAAGGAGTTTCTGTATGCAAATTCAATTTTATCTATGCATCTCTCTGGTTTCAGGAAGTAGCATAGCACAATTACTGCAACCATGAAGGTTGATAAAATCCCATAGGATATAAATGGGGGAATAATTCCTTGTAATTGACTCGTTTGACCAGCAGGTGGCAGTCTATAATAGGATATGCCCTTCTCATTTTACTCCCTCTAGCCATGACCGTCCTACCTAGAGGGATGGGAAAACAAAATGGCGGCTATGAATTAGCATGTAAATAGTATTATATCTCATTGTAGGTGCTATGAAAACTGTTTCTGAACACATTTGAAGCAAGAAGTAACGCTTTGCGTTACTGAATCAGCAATCAGATCGTCCAACTAATTAAAAAAATATGTTTTCCAATCTATTAATTATTCCAAGGTTAACCAAGGTACCCATCCGCACCAATGAAGGATCTACACACGCTACAATGTACATGTGTTTTTACTGAACACCACATTGTGAACGTTGGTTGTGTCATTACATTATTAACATTTTACCAAAATCAAGCTCAAGTAGAGTTGAGATTTTTCAATAGTAAATGGGAAGATATCTTTTTTGTCCATCATTGATTACAATGGATCAAATATCACATCAATATTTAGTTGAGCCTCCTTTAGCAAAAATAACAGCCTCTAGACTCTTCCTATAGCCTTCATGGATTCTGGATGAAAGTATTTTGGAACATTCCTCCTTGCAAAACATCTCCAGTTCAGTAAGGTTTGATGGTTGCTGAGCATGGACAGCCTGCTTCAAATCACCCCACAGATGTTCAATGATATTCAGGTCTGGGGACTGGAATAGCCATTCCAGAACATTGTACTTGTTCCTCTACTTAAATGCCAGAGTATATTTTAAGCAGTGTTTTGGGTCGTTGTCTCCTAAATAACCCCACTAATAATGCCCGGAATATTACCAAACCTTTACAGTAGTACAAATAGGTTCTGTACTTATTAAAGAAGAAGTTATACACCAGAAGTATATTTAAATAACACTTGCCTGATGGCTGCTACTCTCGGCTGCTACCGCGATCCCGCAACATGTATTGCCTAGCAGCTGAGAGTAGCAGCCATCAGTTTTCCATCTTTTCAATGCCTTGTTTTATGAGTACAGAACCTGTTTGTACTACTGTAAAAGTTTGGTAACATTCCGGGCATTATTAGTGGGGTTATTTACGAGATACACCCTGGTTCCATTAGCAATTAGCAATGGAAAAAAGCTTATGGGGGGTTGTTTGGCTCGAGGTCAAGGTGCAAAGGACCCTAGTGTTAAATTACTCCAAACCATCACTATTATTAAAAAAAATTATATATATATATATCTTCCTGCCACATGCGAGTTGAAAAAGTTACAGAGGGGGGCCGTCTGGCTTAGTGGTCTAAGTTGCTGCAAATTGCAGGGCAGACTACGTTGTGATTGTCATGGGTTCGAGCCACCCTTGGACAAGACAGTGCAAAATTGCCATAGCACTGCTCTTTAATGTTTGAAATCAACAATAAGGCTGGTCGTTTCTGCAGAAATAACTCACAATCAACATTTCTCACTTCATTTATACAAGGAATGACGTCATGACAGGAAAATAATCCTGATAAACTATTGGCCTAATAGATGGCATTATTCAAATCTAACCAATAGTTGCCCTTGGATACAACATACATTCAACAGGTTTAATGCGACAGTTAGTCTCTTGTATATTCTTTCTTGGAAGCCCCAATGCTGGCTACCGTGTCACCTATAGCTGAAAACAGGAAACAAATATATTCATCATTCAAATGTTACTCAGTTGCCTGCATTCCTACATAATCTTATTTAATTAAGCCACCTCTTTACCTAAAGGAGCATTTACAATACAATTCCCAGAGAACAACCCTTCATAATTACATGAATCATTTTCCCACCATCTTAGAATAACTGGTCTTGCTTGATAATTTCCACATGATCTATAGCTTTTAATAGACACCAAACACACAGGGTAACCTATTATAGAAACATAACAAGCACTTCGATGCATTTAATATCACTTAGTGGTTAGTTTTGACTAATGCTGATCAGAACAGTTTCTGCATAACATATACCAAAATCTCTAGCTACATTTATTGCATTTCCTCAAAACCCTATTCTACACAAGATGCCTATCTTCTACACATTTTTATTGATGAATGAATGAATGAAATTTTATTTTAATTTTATAACCTATGAATACATGAATACAGTTGAAGAATTAATACCAACAATGGTAATCAAAATACCTCCAAGGTAAGATTAAAACAGCCTATAATTACATAAATACATCTTATACAATTATAGTGATACCAACAATGGTAATCCAAATACCTACCAGGTAAGATAACATTCTATGAATGCATAAATACAACCAAAGACAATTAAACCCCGCCCTCGTTGTACTGTGACCAAACCTTCTGTTTATAGAGAGCTTTAAACCGGTAAATGCTTTGACATTGTTTGAATTCGAGCCCCAGACTATTCCATAATTTGACCCTGCATACAGACACACAGAAACTCCTCCTGGTGGTGAACATTGGTATTAAAAAGATCCCATAGCCCCTCATAGACACAGAAACTCCTCCTGGTGGTGAACATTGGTATTAAAAAGATCCCATAGCCCCTCATAGACACAGAAACTCCTCCTGGTGGTGAACATTGGTATAAAAAAGTTCCCATAGCCCCTCAAACTGTACAACTGCTCTCTTTGTATAAATAACCTTTGTATGTTAGCAGGTAATAGATTGTGAAATGCTTTGAATAAAAATTGTGCCATATTGGATTTGACAAGGTCAAAGTTTATTAACTTTGACTTGGAAAAAAGAGGATTTGTATGTTCAAGATATTCAACCTTGTGTATAGCCCTTTTTGTAAGATAAGTAGTGACTGTAATGAGTTATTATAGTTATTTCCCCGTACTTCAACACAGTAAGTTAGACATGGTAATATCAGAGAACAATACAAGATACGGAGTGTATTATAATCAAGGACATCTTGATTATAGATGATCAGTCTATCATCAGTCTATAGTAGAGAAAATTATCCTATAGTATCTACCTAGCACTGATTTATTAAACTTCATAGACAGGTGCATCCAATCATGAGAAAAGGTATTTAAAGGGATACTTCACCCTACAGCGATCTGGAGGTGCTAGTAGCTTCTCCCAGACATTTGTAGAACAGTGAGATATGTTTAATACATGCCTGGCTAGTGTAAGAGCAAGATTTGAAATTTCGCGGGGAATTTTCACACGCTGACGTCACGGTGGCAATCCAATCGACTGTGGAGATAGGAAAATTAATGTAGGCGTG
>JACXGM010019709.1:0-18249 GCA_016801145.1 Umbra pygmaea
GCGATAGCAGCCGTAGCATTTGTCAAATTAACAAACACTATAGACGAGTCTGAAGTGGGTTTTGTATTTGGCAAGGCCAAACTTGCACCTCAAACGGAAGTTACCATCCCCAGACTCGAACTCTGCGCAGCGGTTCTAGCTGTGGAAATAGCGGAAGTAATCATTGAAGAAACAGACGTTAAATTCAGCACTGTAAAGTTTTTCACTGACAGCAAGGTTGTTCTTGGCTATATACGAAACAAATCTAGAAGATTCTACGTTTATGTCAGCAACCGGGTTCAAAGAATTAGAAAATCATCTCGACCAGAACAATGGAAGTATATTCCCACAGAAAAAAATCCAGCTGACAACGGATCGAGATCAATCCCAGCAAACACCTTGATGTCAAGCACTTGGCTGAAAGGACCAGACTTTCTGTTAAAGCCAGCTCAATGTGAGTCCAATCCCAATACATCATATGACTTGGTCACTCCTGAATCGGATGTGAAGGTTCGCCTGTTGGCGACGTCTTGTGAGGTTCATGTCTCAGAGCCTACCTTGAATCTCAGGCGCTTTGAATCCTTTTCAACCTGAAGATCACTTGTGAGAACCATAGCCAAACACACATAGCTCGATCCTTCAAGCAAGTAAACAAAGGATGTTTTCAAGTGTGGCACGCCTGTAGCAGGCTCGGTGCTGAAGAACTTCTCCAAGCCAAAAACATCATCATTCGTAGCCTTCAACACGAAGCCTTCCCTGAACTCAAATGTTTCCAGGAAGGAAAGGATCTTCCTAAAAAGGTTTCTGTCAATTCGAGGCACTGTGAAGCAATTGCAATCAGATTGTGGAACAAATTTTATGGGTGCCTGTAGGGAGCTTCGAATGAACACAAACCACTACAATAGTCCCGCAGTACAAGAATTCTTATGTGACAACGGGTGCACATGGAAGTTTAACCCACCCCATGCTTTACACATGGGGGGTAATTGGAAACGTATGATCGGGGTGACAAGGCGTATCCTTGACGCAATGCTTATACACACTGCCCCCAGGCAACTGATGCATGGGGTTTTGACAACCTTCATGGACGAAGTCCCTGCAATGTGAATTCACAACCTCTCATCCCAGTATCCACGGACCCAGACTTCCCACTCATACTGACACCAGCCACGCTACTTACTCAAAAGGTTGGAGTACCCACCCCACCTCAGGGTAATTTTGATGGAGATGACATCCACAAACGCCAGTGGAGGCAAGTTCAAAGTCTGGAATGATAAATATAGTTACGTAGCTGGAATGGATACTTATTTACCTTTAAAATGTTTCATTGTCTGACTTCGATGTACCTGTCGTAACCCATTTGCATACAAAATGGAATTGTAACTGGTTTAGTTTGACTAAGCTTACGGTATCTTCATTTGTGTATTTCAGTTTTACTCTGTCAACATTCACATGAAGCGTCAATAAACGCTGTTCAGCTGACACAATTCTCGTGTAATTTATGGAAGAGTTATCTTTCTACATAGCTGTGCTTAGGACAGTCAGTGAGGGCAGAACAGTTAGGCATGAGGTTACTAACGGTTAAGTGTAATGACTCAACCAGGAATGTAGAATAATAATATTTAATGTCAATAAGGCAGAATACTGACAGAGACTTCAAAGCCAATATATCCATAAAAACGTAACACTGGCAAGGTTCGGTACACAGGATCAGAGGGGCAGAGGTACATAAACAGAATCCAAACGATGGTCTTTACAGCAATTGTCGATAATGTGAAGGCACAGGCAGAGTTACAGAGACAAAATCCAAAACTCTATAAAAACTAGGCAGCACAGGTCGTAACACAGGAATACTTCAGCAAAGGCACACAGTCGTAGGGCAATCTCAGGAGTCAAGGAACAGAAGCAAATGGTCACTCAACAATAATGACAATTCAATGTTTGTATAGACGCTCAGTAGCTCAGGAAAGAATAATACCTCGCAAGTAGGAGAACATTGTGACATGGCTATATACAGTGATGCCGGTAACGCGTTACTTAGTACTTAGTAACGCGTTACTCTAATCTGACCTTTTTTTCAGTAACGAGTAATCTAACGCGTTACTGTTTCCAAAACAGTAATCAGCTAAAAGTTACTTATCCAAGTCACTGTGCGTTACTGTCATTTTCCTTAGCATCTCCGGGAGTGAAGCCACGTATGCGACAAGTCATGCTTTGTTTTCAGCATGAGGACAGTCGGAGCCGGCGCTAGTTATAGGCAAGAACTGTTTTCCTAGCTACACTTTTATGTCAGCAACACAAACTCGGATTTTCCTTTTCAAAATAATAGTGCTAGTAATTCAATAATAATAATCATTGTTAATTCATTGCATTGATAGGTAGTGTGTCCATGTTCATGTGTTGCTAAAATGTGAGTCTCTAGTGAATATAACAGACTCTAGTGAATTTGTACAACGTATTTGTTACTCTTATTAATAAAAAGTTAAGAACATGTTAAATTATTTTTTCCTATCATATACTCTTATTGTTACTTTACACCCAGTACAATTGCATTTGGTTACAATTCACTGGCTTTATAATGAATTAACAATGATTATTGCAGTGAATTAAAACAAGGCTATTATTTTTAACAGAAAAACGTTAACAGTTAAATATGTCAAGTCAAGACTGTCATTATTTTGTTTTTATAAAACCAAGTATTTATGTTAAGTGAAGTCAAGAAAGACGGTATTTATTTCAATTTTTACAAAAACACATATTTTTTCAGGAAATATATTTTAAGTTCAAACTAAAATTTCAGGAGATACATTGTTGATGTTACTGTTAAATATGCACTTCCAGTAAAGTCAGTGTTGGCAAAACCGGTTGTCATTTTTATGTTGAGGCGGTGGGGGTGTTGTCGGCAGCTGCTCAATGTACCTTGTAATCGAACTTAGATACTTTTAAAATCAAATAATCTGTAAAGTAAAAAGTTACTTTTTGAAGGAGTAATCAAATTGCTTTTTTGTAACTGTGGCAACACTGGCTATATACTGCTAGTGACTGGGTGCAGGTGTTTAGTATTCCGGTGATTATGATCTAAACGTGTGCTGGGTTCACGTGCGTCAGGATGTATGGAATTGCCTGTGTCTGATGTATGTGTAGCAGAACTTGAATGTGGCAGCCTTGCATTAAGGTTAAGCATGAAGTTACTAATGTTTAAGGTTAGGCATTGTCACAGTTGTTGTGTAGTAGGAGAGACAGGAGACCAAGCGCAGGAGGAGCATTCTTGATGTTTATTGAACAGGAGTGAAGAGGACGAACTGCTCATACGTAGTTCATTGGAACTGCACAAAACTATATATTACATTTCCAAGTGCTTTAACGCGGCACTGACGCGACTGTCATATATAGAGTACGCCTGGTTCAGACAATGAAACATACATATTGTACGACGCATAACGAGGCGAAGGCTCAATCAAATAAGTACATTCTTACGCATACACAGCTCAAGGATAAGGTGTTCATCATGCCTCTCTCTTCAACTCTCTCTCCCAAACGACAGGGAACTAGTCCACAAGAACACGCGCCGAACACTCCAGAACACTGGGACTAAATAGGCTTCTTGATTACTCATCAAGCGCAGGTGTGGGAGAGCCCCATTCATGCGTGATGAGCAACCAATCACCTACCGCCTCCCAGTGCCCAGAGGTCGGCGCACACAGAACACATACAACAGACCTACAAAACATATACATAAAACATATAGTCCATCACCCTCAATGTCCTGGACAGCCCGACCATCCAGGCCATCGTGATAGGCATGATGGATGTTAAGGTTAGGATTAAGATTAGGGTTAACATTACAAAAAAATTGTCTCTGGATCACGCTGCAATGGACAACAAAACACATACAGAGTGTCCATGTCGCAAACACCGGCATGAAAGTCACAAATTTATAGACCCGTCCACCATCCCCGACCCCCGCCCTAGCAAAATCTACGCTACTTACATGCTATGTCATAATCTTCATACAGTATGTTCATATTTAAATTTATTCAATTGCTACATTTAATTCAATACGAACGTAACTAACCCTCTCATGCGATCATATTTCACATATTTTGGTTTTGCTAAATAGTTCTCTGAGAATGTATTTCATACATCTACTATGAATCCTGGTCCTTGTGGTATTTACAGAGGAAGCTGGTTCTACCATCAAATTCAAACTTGGCCATATTCAGTTTCCACAAAATATCATTGTAATACAGTAGTCTCAAATGATAACTGGTAATATTAGTAATTAGTACATTAAACAGCTATGGTGAAATGCATCTTTAAACAAAAATGCTTTTTCCTGGTCTAATTCTGCACTGCATGGTGCTTAAGGACAACCATTAACTCGGGTAAATTAGCCATGTTATGAATGCACCACAGCTTTTATCCAATCAGCATTGAGTGATTTTTATTAACCAGTTAATAAGTGCTTTATATATCATAATATGATTATCTTCATGGGAAGAAAAAGAGAGAAAGTAAGATTGAGAGAGGGGGGAGGAGCAAGAAAGATTAATGAAGAACATAGAGTGAAATTTGAAAGAGAGAAAGTCATTAGAGTAGTACACATTTCTTAAAGGTAGCAAGATGCTCATGTAGTAGAGCCTAGTTACAACACATTAATCAGAATAACCCAAACACACACACACCCAACCAAAGACACACACCAACACAGACTTCCACCACTGGGTTGAAAAATGAAGAGGAACATAGATCAGATCAGAGTACACTCTCATAAATAATCAAAAAAGTAGGGATGTACATCATTCTTAATTTAAGCCTAAATAAAGCCTATATATATTGAATTTGTAATATTTATTATTATTTATTTTTATGAGCTGTAGGGAGAAAAATGTGTTAAGTCAGCACAAGCATTGCTCAGGCGAGTAGATGCACTAAATTGTGTAATCCAATATAAATTCCTTAACCACCTCAATAGTTATAAAACTACTTAGAACAATTCTAAAATGCACAGGCTGAAAGGTTCTTTATTAACGTTGACGCTTCTAATAAAACAGAAAATAATCTAAGTTGTTGAAGTAGCTGCCATACTAGGGCTACAGACAGTGTAAGATAAATATTTCCTTGCTCACCTTCATATTCGATTTACGGACTGCTTCTTGTTGACATAAATGTTGCTAACTGACATCAACATTTGGTTTAGCCACAGCTTCATTTGAAGCAAAGCAGTTTCTAATAATAATAATGCATTCAACTTTTATAGCGCTTTTCTTCCAAGGAACTCAAAGCGCTTTACACAGTGAGTGGGAAAGCCCACCTCATCCACCACCAATGTGTAGCACCCACTTGGGTGATGCACGGCAGCCATTTTGCACCAGAACTCTCACCACACATCAGCTATCAGGTGGAGAGGTGAGTAGTTATATATGCCAATTAGGAAGGAGGGGGATTATTAGGTGGCCTTGATTGAAGTGAGGCCTGATTGGGAATTTGGCCATGACACCGGGGTTAACACCCCTACTCTTACAATAAGTGCCATGGGATTTTTAATGACCACAGAGAGTCCACAAAGACACCCGTTTAACGTCCCATCCGAATGACGCCCAATTCTCTAAGGAACATTTCCAATGGGCTTATCACTATAACTGGATTTACAAACATTTAAAATGTTTAATATTTTAAATATATTGTTTTTATAATCAAAGCATACCTTCCTTGGTATCAGTTGGACCTTTCATAACTTATTTCCTAACATTTTCTACCCTACCTCTATAACTGTGCTGCCTGGGCTGACAGTGCCCACTCCACGCAGACCCTATTATGAGATTGCGTTCTCTTTCTCCCCTGCTTCACAGCTCTCTATCAGCCTGTTGTCTTTAATATGTTTTTTGTGCACTATATTAGGTGTGCAGATTATTGAGATATTAATCAACATCAAAAATGCAATTCTGTAGGATTTAGCCTATTGTTTTAAATGGTTTATTTAGCCTCATATTGACACTGATTACTATTGTAATAAACCTAGATCAGGGGGGTGCAGGGTGCCACCCACCTTCCCATAGGCATATGGCAATTACTGGATTGAGAATGGTAGTGTGAATGCCGCCACCACCTTTGTTAACCCGGAATGTCCGGTTTGCCAGAAAGCCTAGGAACACACCTAGCCACACACAAGTGATATAAGTACTTCATTCTTTATTGCTCAAATTCACAAGGTAGCATATAGCGACAGGCCAAGATCAAAACAGGCTGCACACAGTAAAACCCCTATAAGTAGACCCCCTGCCTCACTGTTGGGCGTACACACTGACTCTTAGCTTCTCAGAAATCCCCCACATGCAGCCCCAAGATTCCCCAGGCACACGTTATCACAAGAACCTGACTGGCCCAGTAACTTCATTGACCTGATTAATTAACACTGCAATCCAGGAGTAAGCTAAAGTCTAGCACGACACACAACACACAACACATTTGGATTTAGGAAGAGAGTTTAACACGACACACTCTATAGATAGGTAGTCAAGCTTGACCCGACCTGTTAGGGTATCACTCATTTGGCACGGCACTCTAAACAAAATAATGGAGTTAGGTTCACCCACACTAGGTCATTAAATAACTGAGTGCAGTCTTCTACATGCTAAAATTAAGGCCCCTATTTTAACGATCTAAGCACACAGCATGAAGCGCATGGTCCAAATGCACTTTTGCTAGTTGTACCAAGTGTATTTATTAATTCATAGATGTGTTTTGGGCATAACATGCAATAAACCAATCAGAGATTCATCTCCCCTTCCCTTTAAAAAGCCACACTAAAGGTACGCTTTACTTTAAACATGTGGTGAAATCTACCCAAACAAACAGAGTGCAAATTGTAACCTCACATTTATTGAGTAGATTCTATAGGTTGTTTTTTATAGTGCAGGTGCGTTTATATCTTCCGCGCATTGCTATTATGATGGCGGATTTGCACCATAATATTTTTATTTGTAATCTTTTGTAATCACATGTTCGTGTGCTGCTGTGCTTCCCTGTGTGTGGGCAACAAGCATAGTGTGCACGCACTGTGCATATGCTTAGGACGGGAAATTGACAACTGCTTGGTTTTAAACTAGCAAAGACACTTGGGTTCGGGATAACTATATCAGCGTGTACTTTATGAAAGTGTCCCCTGCTGCCGGCTTCGTAAATGACCCGGAAACGAACGCGACACATTACCTTCCACTCCAACATGAGAGGAAACCCAACAAAACCTCACAACCCCTTTCTCTCCAACCCCAGGAATACAGTTGTATGCAAAGGTTTAGGAACCCCTGACAATTTCCATGATTTTCCATGATTTTCATTTACATTTGGGTGTTTGGATCAAAATGTCATTTTGATCTATCAAATAACTGAAGGACACAGTAATATTTTAGTAGTGACATGAGGTTCATTGGATGAACAAAAAATTGTGCAATATGCATCAAAACTAGATTAGACAGATGCATAAATTTGTCATTTTGTTGATTTGAAAACCTGTAACTAATTAGCACTGATTAATTGGAAAACACAATTGGTTTGGTGAGCTCATTAAGCCTTGAACTTCATAGACAGGTGCATCCAATCATGAGAAAAGGTATTTAAGTTGACCAATTGCAAGTTGTTGTTCTCTTTGACTCTCCTCTCAAGAGTGGCAACATGGGGGCCTCAAAACAACTCTTACATGACCTGAAACAAAGATTGTTTAACATTATGGGTTAGGGGAAGGCTAAAAAAAGCTATCACAGAGATTTAAGCTGTAAGTGTCCATTGTGAGGAACATAGTGAGGAAATGGAAGACCACAGGCAAAGTTCTTGTTAAGGCCAGAAGTAAAAAGCAAAAGGCAAAGGCTGGTAAGAACAGTCAAAAACAGCCCACAGACCACTTCCAAAGAGATACAACATGATAGTGCTACAGATGGTGTCACTGTGCATCGTTCAACAATTCAGTGCACTTTGCACATTAGAAGCTGTATGGGAGAGTGATGCGGAAGAAGCCTTTTCTGTTGCTGTGGATTGATGAAACAAAGATGGAGATATTTGGTCATAACGAGGGGCATTTATGCATGGTGGCAAAAGAACACAGCGTTCCAAGGCAAACACTTGCTACCCACATTAAAATTTGGTGGAGGTTCCATCATGCAGTGGGGCTGTTTGGCCAGTGCCGGTACTGGGAATCTTGTTAAAGTTGAGTGTCACATGGATTCCACTCAATATCAGCAGATACTTGAGAATAATGTAGAGGAATCAATCACATAGTTACGCCGGGGCTGGAGACATCGATCTAAAACACTGCTCAAAATCTACTCCGGCATTTATGCAGAGGAACAAGTATAATGTTCTGGAATGGCCATCTCAGTCTCCAGACCTGAATATCGATTTGAAGCGGGCTGTCCATGCCTGGCAATCATCAAATCTTACTGAACTAGAGATGTTTTGCAAGGAGGAATGGTCCAAAATTCCTTCATCCAGAATCATCCAGAGTAATTACAGGCTATAGGAAGTGTACAGAGGATGTAATTTTTTGCTAAAGGAGGCTGAAGTAAAAATGTATGTCACATGACTGTATATAGGCCTGTTCAAACAAAGATAACAAACATGTACCAATGATCAATGACATAAAGACTTCAACCAAACTGATTAACTGAAATGGGTGTTGAAAGAATAAAATTAAGCGACGCACAACATAACTAAAATATGAGGGTGTGACTCATGATAAAAGGTGATTCTGACTGCTTTAAGACAGAGGTTTTGCCGTTGATTAGCTAAAAGAAATGTTTTGGTAGATTGAGTCAGCTATTCTTTCATTCTAAGGCAATAGTGGACAGAGGCAGGATTACTAGCTAGTATATTTGTCTGCCTGCTGTTTAATTGCATAGATCCTTACGTGCATCTTGTGTGTGGTTACTGGCCTGCCTGTTAAATTAGTGAGCAACACCACAAATTATTTGGACATTGATGGAATGAAAATGCTTACGATTAATGACATTATTTTATTTCTCATTCGGTTCCCTTATGGTAACATGAGTGCATTCAATAGCACTGATACATTTGGGAAACCAGACAAATAGCTCCAAATTGTGCTTTGTGTTTGCCTGTTCACCTGTGGTGTACGGAAAATTCATGTAGTCTAATTATGTGACAAGCCTGTTATACCTAACACGTCTAGCATAACCCGGCTAAGGGTTGGCTCAGATAACCTTTACCTGTCAGCCAATTCCCTCTGGAAAGTACCAGTCGCCAGAAATCCTGTTTTTATGAAAGGTGACCCTAAATAAAATGCACTATTAGGCTATTATTATTATCTTCTAACAGCGCAAGATCAGTCATTGTGCGTCAATATGCATTCAGATGGAATGGCTTTTTATAACCATCCATTTGACTGTATCTGATAATCTACAGATGTTGGTATTAATCTAATTGTAAATGACTATAGTTCTGCGTGAATGGAATGTTTTGCACCTTTCAAAATGGTTAAGACATGCGTCACGATGGAACACATTTAAAAATGAAACGAACTAAACGCATAAATGATTATTATGATTCTGTAGCTGATGACGACATATACTATGACTACTACTTCACCGAATGGACAATAATGACTATCTAGCTATCTATTATCTATCATAATCTATTTGTCTTTCTGCTCCGCCAGACAGAGACATCGACAAGAATCAGTTTTAAACATGACTGTGTTCTGTTTACCATATTATTTATGAGGATGAATTACATAACATGTCAATATAATTGCAGAACAAATTTGAGTGTTATTTTTGCACGTGTCTTAATTTGCATTTATGTTGGCTACAATCTTATTTTATTTTATTTGTATTTCACCACAGGCTGTTGATTGTGAGAGTGGCTTTGTGAAATGTTCATATTATTAATGATAGGCAGTATTTCGATTTCGTTTAACTACACAACGATCTGCACTTCAGACAGTTTCACGTGTTTCATCATCTGCCGGCAGTGTCGCCATTTCTTATTTCACCTGTTTTCGTGCGTATGCATGGGTCAGAGTTGCCGTGAAGGACCGTACATTTTCCTGTCAAGTTTGCTTTTTATAAATCCCAATTATTGCGTAGAGAGCAGCGTACGCCTTCTTTTGTGCATACGCCACATTATAAATGAGGCCCCAGGAGTAAGATATTGGAGAGGCAAAGGCGAAGGATGGTGAGAATAGTTAAAAACAGCACACAGACCACCTCCAAAGACCTACAACATCATCTTGCTGCAAACAGTATCACTGTGCATCGTTCAACAATTCGGTGCACTTTGCCCAAGAAGAAGCTGTATGTGAGAGTGATGCGGAAGAAGCCTCAGTGTTGCTTGAGGTATGCAAACGCACATTTGGACAAGCCAGCTTCATTTTGGAAGAAGGTGCTGTGGACTGATGAAACAAAGCTGGAGTTACAAGTCTAACAAGGGGCATTATGCATGGTGGCAAAAGAACACAGTGTTCGAAGACAAACACTTGCTACCCACAGTAAAATCTGGTGGAGGTTCCATCATGCTTTGAGGCTGTGTGGCCAGTGCCAGTACTGGGAATCTTGTTAAAGTTGAGGGTTGCATGGATATTAGCAGATACTTGAGAATATAGAGGAATCAGTCACAAAGTTGAAGTTACATCGGAGCTGGATATTTCAACAAGACAATGACCCAAAACACTGCTCAAAATCTACTCCGGCATTTATGCAGATGTCACGGTTTTCCATGTAGGAGTGAATGAAGAGACAAGCGCGAAGGGAATGCGAATAATCAAACGGAATTTAATAGCAGGACTTGGATAAACAAAAACTGCCACTAGGGGCAAAACAGGAATTAACTCTGGAACACAACACTCAGAACACATAACAGGAATAATACTTGACACTGACTGAACAAAACGCACCAGCTAAATACCACACTAAATGAAGGACAATGGAAAACACCTGGGACCTAATAACCATGACGTCAACTGAACAGACACATTACAGAAAGAGCCTAACACCATGCAATGCATATAACAACCACAACGGGAAACCAGCACATCACAAAACACATTGGGCAGAATCCAAACAAAGACACACACAGGGAAGCAACTCAAACCTAGACACAGAACACTAGACGAACTAACCACCCTGTGAAGCATTAAATAACTAAGGCAAACATAAAAGACACACTAGCACCAACCAAATGAAAGTCCATTTCCCAGCCCACCCAGGGCTGGATGTGACAGCAGAAGAACAAGTACAATTTTCTGGAATGGCCATCCCCGTCCCCAGACCGGAATATCATTGAAAATCTGTGGGTTCATTTGAAGTAGGCTGTCCATTCTCGGCAACCATCAAACCTAACTGAAAAGGAGACGTTTTGCAGGGAGGAACTGCCCAAAATACCTTCATCCAAATCCAGACACTCATTATAGACTATAGGAAGCGTCTAGAGGCTGTTATTTCTGCTAAAGGAGGCTCAACTAGATATTGATGTGATATTTCCCAAATTTATGCACCTGTCTAATTTCGTTTTGATGCGTATTGCACATTTTCTGTTCATCCAATAAACCTCATTTTACTACTGAAATATTAGTGTGTCCTTAGATTATTTGATAGATAAAAAATTAAATTGCTGATCAAAACACCCAATTATTTAAAAATGAAAATCATGGAAATTGTCAGGGGTGTTTTGCATACAACTCTATCAGGGCTAGATTTATCAAGCCGTTTGCGCCCGTTTCCAGGCGTTAACTAGTCGCAAAGACGGACGTAACCGATGCGGGCTATTTACAAACCAGGCGCACTTGGGTAAAATCGCAGATTGCCTGCCACATGAGCGACAAGAGACAAGTTGCGCTTTCAATATACGTTCGTGGGAGGTTCATGGGGAAAGTGGGAGTTCCACCCAAAAAGGAGGGAGGATACGCGTAAAGTGCGCCTAATTATATATTCCGTGGTATTTACAAAGACTGCCAGTAAAAGCGCGCATCTATTCTGTGGGGGAAATTTTCCGCCTCTTAAAAGTAGGTCTAAACCTGCAAGCGCGTTTTCCTGTGTGTTCAAATATAGCTACGTCAATGGCAGCAGTGACAGCAACAAGTTTCAAACATAGCATCAAATACACTTGGCACAAAAAAGACAAATGCCTCCATCTGTTCCATTTTTGATAAGCAATTTTGCGATTATTTACCTATATAACACTCTTTAATTACTTAACCACATCGGTTGGCACATATCAATGATATAGCTAAACATATGCATATATGCCAAACGCCAACACAACAGTATCATTACAAACCACGCATACCTTTATTCTCTACAGAGATCTCAGCAGTATCTATGCCGTCCACACCTTCCACTTGTTCGGCAAGGTGTATTTGCTGCACCACAGTTAGCGTGTCTATTTCTGGTGGACCTGAATCGGTTTTCATTTTTTTACCTCCTCCACTTCTCTCCGTGTAGATGATAACGAGTTGATTTAACGTGTTATGGCAATCCAAATTGGATGTTGTTCCGAGGGTGTGGATGTTCTGCCTTGTAATATATACCAGGTTTGCTGTTACTTCATGCACTAAGATGTTAATTTCTTCTTCACTAAATTTAAGCTTGCGCTTTCTTTTTCCCGTAGGTAGATCCATGATAGATACATACAGGCCCATTGTTTTCTCTTTTAGAGGCGCGCTAATAGAGGGCGGAGTATGCGCTGATTGCGTAATGGGTATCAGGTTTGATAAATACTACGCTAAATGTAGATGCATAGTGTGCGCTATTACCGAACTCGCATAAACAGATGTAGCGCAAACTTAGCTAGTGTTAGTAAATCTGGCCCTCTATGTGCTAAAATGCGATATTGGGCTGGCAAACTAAAATATTTGAATTTTTAAGCAAAGCATAAATTACAGTTCTGGTAAAATGATCAACCCTGAAGGAACATTCAATGCTAAACATTAGACTGCCCACACTATTATTGATCATTACATTTTAATACTAAGCATAGAGGTAAAAAGTGATTTCGTGGGATGACCATTGTGGGAACTGAGCATACAAGAAAACAGATACATTCCTGTCTTCAATTTCCTTTTTTCTGCCTCCTGGTATAACTCTTCTAAACAAAAGGAAAGTTAACCATGTGTTTTTAATCCAAGCATTAAATAGGCCAGTATGCATAAGCTAGCTTTAATTTAAAAAAATTGCTATGATGTTTGTGTAGGCAACATTCTCTGAATTTTTATAATATAATGCCTATCTGTAGCAGACTGGTTCAGTAGCCTACAGAGGGGAGAACAAGTATTTGATACACTGCCAATTTTGTAGGTTTACCTACTTACAAATCATGTACAGGTCTGTAAGCTTTATCATAGGTACACTTCAACTGTGAGAGACGGAATCTAAAACAAAATCTAGAAAATCACATTGTTTGATTTGTTTTTGCAAAAATAATTACATAATGAATTGTAGGCTTTTCTAATGATGTGTGTAAAACGCGGTAAAACCCAACATTTGCCCCATTGTGATTTTTAAACTTTTGCCTTATGGTAGCATTGTAAGCTAGAAATAGGTTAATTTCTATCTTCCATCAACATAGGACAAAGCTAAAATGGAGTCTTTAGGTGTGACACAGACTGAGATAAGAGGTCTCAAATGGATGACATGCCTAAAGCTTTCCCTAATCCTCTCACATATGCGCAGAAGAAAGGTTTGATTGATCTACAAAGCAAATGTATAATTTGATAATATTTATTTGTAAATTCGATCACAAATATTACTGAATTAATTAAAATAATTTGTTACACTAATAATTATTTAGTATAAAATAACATAAATGTTGGATTGCATGGCAGGCGAGACCCACATCAAGATGTTTCTGTCTGGGAACTCACCATTGGCAGTGCTCAATCCGAGGGGCGGGATAAACGGTTGTGTTTCAAATTCCCTATGCACGCAATAGGATAGCGCTACAACCAACCAGAGCAATGAAGTGTCCGGTCGGCAAATAAAAATAACTTTTGTAAGAATGACTTCAGTGCCATTCTTTGTTATTTTCTCAAAGAAAAGATGAATTCCAAGTCTACCAGAGTCGCAGCCAAATCTGATTCGAAAGCGCTGTTCGCCAGCAGCAGCAACCATTTCTTTGTTTTCTTTTTTTTCCAGCTCGCAATTCAACGGAGAGTTGCTAGACTGACCCTAGCTGCAAATTATATTTGCTGCCGCTAGGGTCCGTCTAGATTTCTAGGCTAAAGCGGAGCTGAGTTGGAAAATAATCAGCGACAGTTATGAAATACATGACAGGCATTATATTTTTTCATGACATTTCATTTCAAAGCATAAGTAAAAAAAAATATTAACACATTGTTTAGTCAATACAATGTCAATACAATACAAACCTCAGCCAAGGTAAAATATATTTTATCTGGGATTACTTGGTATGTCAAATATTGGATACAGCATGTATCAGGATGTATCAAGGTGGGTCAAGTATTTGATGTATGGGATGTGTCAGAATGTATTCAATGAGTCTGACACAAAGTGGTCAGTTTCTTGGTGTGTCGTGTTTTGAATACAGGTTGATAAACAATGTATCTGAATTAGTGCTGTCAAACGATTAAAATATTTAATCGCGATTAATCGCATTAATGTCATAGTTAACCCGCAATTAATCACACATTTTTATCTGTTCTAAATGTCCCTTGATTTCTTTTTGTTTTATTATTTTTTTCTCATTTTAATGCTCTTATCTACATGGAAAAGTGGATTTTTTATTAAAAACAACATTGGCATATACTGTCTAAAGTCATAAATTTTCACCTGGCTTGGACGAGGGGGCGGAGAATTTGCATCAGCTGGGTGCTTTGCCATCAAGTGTTGTTTCAGACAGGCCGTGCTCAAATGATAGCTGAGTTCACAACGATCAAACACACAGATCACTTTGGTTTTGTCAATGGAACCATTTGGCAAGTAAACTTTCCATTCATTTCCATTCATTTTATTGGCATCCATATCGGCATCTTGCGCTCGCCATCCACTGAAAACGTAAAGTAGCATACAACTCTTTGCCAGCTCGCAAGCCCAAACAAGATTTGCGCGGCGAGCCTATTGTTTTGTTTCCTGTCTAGCTAGATCCAGTGTAGTGTTGTAGTTTTTCTAACGTTACTAGTTGTTGCAAAAGCTTGTGAAAAAAACTACTAAGTTTGCCAGGCCAAAAAGAGCATAAATCTCCCAATAAAAAAATTGACGCCGTTAAAATGTGTTTGCGTTAACGCTGTTAATAACGAGTTGAACTGACAGCACTAAGTTGAATATGTGTCAGGATGTGTACAGTCTTGATACAAGGGTATTTCATGCAGTGATAGAAACTGTACATAACCAAAGATAAACATTATAGTACTCTAGACAAGGTAAACTATGTAAATTGACCCTAGACATACGGTGGCCCAGGAGATAACAAATCAACAACATTAAAAAGTAAACAAAAGTTGACAACACAATGATATTAACCTACAACAGCAGTGTAGGGCCCTTTATTGCACTGCTGGTTTGCTTCTAATGCTAAGCATGGTCGGGCGTGGTTTGTCCCTGGTGTTGAAAGGCCAGTAGGGCACACTCTTCCCTCTGACCTAAAGATTATTCCCAATGCCCCAGGGAAGGGATGGGGACATCTGTCCTGTGTAGGGTGCTGTCTTTCGGTTGGGACGTTAAATGGGTGTCCTGACTCTCTGTGGTCACTGGCCCATAGCACTATTCGTAAGAGTAGGGGTGTTAACCCTGGTGTCCTGGACACATTTCAATCCCTCATACCATCATGGCAACCTAATCAACCCTATGTCTCATTTGGCTAATTCATTCACCTTTCCCCGCACTTCTACCCAGGTCATTGATGCAAATGAGAAAATCTTCTCAGTCAACTTGCCTGGTAAAATTAAAGATGAACTAACAAAAAATCATTATCATGAAATTAAAAATGTATTAAAATGCTACATTTCAAGTCGCTCACAATGGAAGTGCTCTGGACCATTAGCGCGCAAGTAAGTAGTTTTTTGTGTTTTACCTGTGGAATAACCAAATGTCGAAAACGCTGCCAAACCTTTATGGATGCTGCAACCACTGGGCAACCATCAGGTTTGGCAAAGTGACGCAAATGCGGAAGTGCCTTACACCTGCATTCTATCTGAATTCCAGCTGGGGGCGATATGTCTGGTTGCAAAAGAGCTCAGGTTTCTGTAATAGTCTATGAGAATGAGAGACACTTCTCACTTGATTTATTACCTCAGTAAACATTTTCATAATAAGTAGATGGTCTAAATCGCTAGATTTAAGCCTTCTGCAATACATAATGATGTTCATTTTTTAAAATATAGTTTTGTTGATTTTAAAATTGGTGATAAAGCAAAGGGGCGTTTAGGGTGTGGCTATAGCGTTCGGTTGTACGACAAGACACTCAAAGAAATTGGCAGTTCAGTTTTTCCAGTAAGTAATGTTACATTTTGTTTTACATTTTGTTTTAATACTGTTTTTCGTTAGCATCCCAATTAATATCAGTTACCTAGCTGGATTACTCCTCCCTACTCCTCCTCCAAATCATCACATCGGCAACCAAGATGTCTGCGCCCATAAAGGCAAATTCGATGACCAAAATCAGATTTTCCCAATGAGTGACGTTCCACATGTTACATCCATTGATATATACAATCTATGGTTGCAACTTATTTACACTGAATTTGATACATTTATTTTCCAGCCTTCTGTTGCCATGATGAACCGTGTTATCTGTGTTTCATTGAGGAGGGCTTTTTCATATCCTCATGCTCGTGATTAACTAAGGCTTGTTTAGATTCAGTGTTGACTGAATTGTTACCACATGTTCTGAACTTATTTATTATAGTTTAATCTTACATTAATTGTATTTCTACTAATCCTTTTCATCTTGCTTCAGCTGTGCACTATATACATGTCTTTGTACCAGTCTCATTGATGAAAGCCTCCCCTGAACAGGAGTGCATGTGTTGCACGAAGTGGGACCTGTTGCATCGCGACACTGGCAAGAGATGCAGTGTTTTGTACAGTCTGAAGATTTACCCTCTCTGATAACAGAAAAATAAATTGGAAGCGGCGACCCATACCGGAGGGACCAGATCTACAATTATCTAAATTATCTTAAGTACACTAGACAAGTTGTTTTATGTCGGTGCGATTATTTGATATATTAAACAAATTATGTTTGGTTCGACTGGTCGAGACTGTTTTGCCAAGATGCCGCCTGTATAGCGTACAGTCTTTTAAACTATAATTGTTATAAACTGTCTGTACACTTACAACATTCTCAATGCTTCGGTTTGCATGTAGTGACCCTCATTATGCTGCCGAGTAATTGTGGAGCTTTTTGGAGTGTTATAAAATAGCAATTTATTTTGACTTCAACTATACCCTCACAACTAGCATTGTAAAGTTATTATCAGTTTGCAATAAAACTTGTCGTATCGTTTAGTGTTGTTAACATATCCCTAAGAATGGTCGACTCTGTACCCATGTGTTATTGACACCTAGGTTCAATTTGCGCGGGAGTTGTCCTTTAATGTTCAGTTTCTGCTAATGCTATTGTGTTGTGGGCTAATGCAGTTATGTTGTGGGGTAATAATGTTGTATTTGCAGTGTTGTATGTCATTGATTGTTTTCTCAAAAGCAGTATTTTGATAAATATTTTACTTCTGTTAATGCTGTTGTGTTGTGTGTCAATTTTGTTGTGTTGTCAACTTTTGTTTACTTTGTTAATATTGTTGTGTTGTGGCCTATACTACAAAACAAATTTGGGGATAGCGAGCTAACTTCAGGTTTAACCCTGGGTTTTCAGTATCACAACGGTGGTTCACCTGTTACCGGGTTACATCGCCATTGGCATTCTTATGAAAGATATAGATTCTCAGTGTAACGATTCCCAGTTCTCCTTCCCAGAAAACGGCCACTTCCTTGGTTTATGTTGCTCAGAACTACAATTCCCATTCCCCAGTTCTACTTCCTGTGGACTACAGCTTCCCTAGTCATGCCTCCTTAGAACTACATTCCCCATACCTGGACTCAATTATCCTTATTCACCACACCTGCTCACTCCATTCAGTATTTAGTCACACACCTCTCCTTGCCTCTTTGCGAGGTATTGTGAGTATATGTTTTTCTCCATTCTGAGCATTCCTGTTATATATTGTTATTCCGGTTTTGACCTGTTGCTTTGTTTAATGATAGTTCTGCCTTGGATGTTACTTTGTACTTTAGCCTGGAACTGCTATTG
>JACXGM010019710.1:0-18249 GCA_016801145.1 Umbra pygmaea
TATATAATTAGAAGACGATTATATAATTTCACCTTAAAGTTTTCTTCATTGGCTCCTATGGCGAGGAAAAGGCTTAAGGTGATTTAATGTACCTAAACAACGATCAATATTAACCAAATTTCTCTCTCATATTGCTCATCATAACCACTGAAAATTATAAAAACAACTAACCCAAATTCAAATTATTTTATATATTTTTATTTTGCTGATCCGAAAAATGATCCGATCCGTGACTCTGATCCGAAAACCGATCCGATCCGTGAGTTTCATGATCCGTTGCACCCCTAGTGGGTAGGGAGTCAGACTTGTAGTCAGAAGGTTGCCAGTTCAATTCCCGACTGAGCCAAATGTTGTTGTGTCCTTGGGCAAGACACTTTACCCTAATTGCTCCCAGGTCGTTGCTATAAATAAGAAATTGTTCTTAGTCAACTTACCTGGTTAAATAAAGGTTAAATAAAAAATAAAAAAAATCACTTTGCCAAATGCATATAACTAGGTGTAGGCTACTATGTTCCTTCGCCTGAAGTCTTTGACAGTAAATATACAAACAATGTTTTTCACGAATTTGTTTTAATGTCTAAACAGCATACAGAACAGATCAACAACAGCTGCCGGGTGCACCAGCTTTGCTTATAAATTCACTCCGGTGCAAAGTCCACACTAAACGATATGTTGAAACTAGTTTGTTTCATACTAAAGCTGTATCGATGTTTGGTTTCACCAAACTACACTGGCGTAAAGTTCACACCAAACAAAATATTGTAGCAGAAAATTTGTCGCAGACGTTTTCAAATTCTGTTGTCAATCAAAGGAAATTAGCCTTGATGCAGTGTTTACCGAGTTGTCAAATTATAAAATGAAAACAGTCGGTGACAATCTGGAACAAGGTTCTACTGCAAATAAGGGCTATATTTCATTATCAACATTTTGTTTTGTGTTAACGCTTGCTATGTGTTATGTTACTAACTATACAATATCTGCCGAGCACACCCATTCCATTGAAATGACCATTACGGTCCTCTCAGAAAATAAATTGCGTGTTGTCAATCACTGTGTGTGTTGTTTAAGGTAACATTATTTTGTTGGCTATAATGCATCAGGAGCATGATGAATTATAACCGATAAAATAATATATGCTTCCCAATACGATAGCATAATACGTTTCTGTACATAAAAAAATGAAAGCGCAAGTTAATATCACAGTCATCATAAATGTCCAAGGGTTGTCATTTTAAATGAAGAACGCGTTGCAGACGCAAAACAGGCAGCCGGTATTTTTCGCTCCTCATTACCTATATCTCCCCACCTTTCAAAAATGAAGCAACAGGCTCTGGTTGCGCGTGTTAACGTGCCACGTGATTTAACAAATATAGGCTATATATACATAAAAAAACAACAACTTCTAAACCATTTAACTGATAGTATTAAATCGGTCAAATGTTTTACTTTCGGTTAATGGTTAAACGGTCAATATGAGCATCCCTAGTTCTTAACCTACAGTATGCACATTGCGTGAAATAGCCTTCTGCCTGTATAGAAATAATTACTTAATCATATGGAAAGTAAATATAGCCTATCCTGCAATGCAAGTGCAAACTGTACAGCAGTACTCTCTATATTTTAGGGTCGGGGGCGGGCTTCTGAATGCAACTTTTGTCCAAATAGTTGTTTAGTTGCAGGTGGGTGAAAAATGTAGTTGAGCAAACCACATTTGCCTGGGTAGAGTTTCCCAACCATGGGTACTAGGACCCCTGGTGGTACAATAACCAAAAACATTTGGGAACCACTGCCCCAGGGGGCTTACATGGAAGTTTAAGATTAAAAACTGTAATCACAAAAAATAAAACAGAAATCACAGAATATGGAAAAAATAAAATGGAATTGGTAAAAAAATAAGTGATTTCATATGGCCCTAAAAATAAAATAAACCATATTTTAGTGAAATAAAATAGCTGACAAGCAATAGATTCTCAATTATGTTTACACAGGGGATGTTGTACATGTACCTTGAAAATAGTGAACAATTGGCAGCCCCCATTACATTAGTGGTGCGTGTGGGCATGGGAGCTTCTCTGGTGAAGCGAGAGCATCGTCATCAGAATCCAATCATAAACACAGAGTCAATTAACATACACACACCCGTTTTACCGACAGCAAAATCATCCAATTGAGCGCATTCTGTGTTTTGTGAGTGACACGGTCACTTGATTTATCTTTCTCCAATAATGACATTATATCTGATTGCATTAATTTCTCATGAAGTTCCTCATGTCTGTAAATCAAGGCTACACGTTTTCCGGCCAATATTTGTAATTCAATTCCTCTGGGCCTCTGAGCCAGCAGCAGGGATTTTAATCTAGGGAGCTAAATAGCGTACCTTCGACTGTACTGCAGCTCAGTCTGAATGGATGGATAACAGACGCAGTGAAAACCAATCAAATATGCACCTTGACGAACGTCTGTCTTCTGTTTGTCTTTTTTTATTTTCCCCCATATTATATTTTCTCCCTTCCCAATTCCCTCTAATCCTGCCTTGTCTGTAGCTCCGCAACTTCTTGGACAGATCTTTGGGATGGCAAAACACATTCAACCACGTCGCCCAGCCGCCAATTCTTTTCAAACTGTGAATTTAACATGGAAGCCTTTAATCAGATCATTCCTGGAATGATTACGTTAACCAACTACACTTCCGCGATTGAACCCACATGTGCCAGATCTGGACACAGAGTCTGTGGAGAGCAAAATGGCAAGAGAGATACTCTGTTTTATCTAATCCAAATCCCAGGCAGTGCTATGCCAATATGCACTGCCTTGTGTAGGAGGCCCAGGGAATGTCAGACTACCCATAGTCAGGCTCGAACCCCTGACTATCACAACATAGAATGTTGTGCAATGCAGCGACTTGGCCCACTACATCACACGGACCCCCAAAAGTGCATCTTTGTTAATAAGTGAGCATCTGGATTTTTTGTCAGAGAGCATTCAATCAAATACCTTTTTTATTAATAACAAATAAAAAATCTATACCTTACAATTCACCCGCCACAGTGCCTGGCAGATTTGGCAAAGTTACTAGACACTGTGAAAACATACCAGCATTTGGCTGGTAAAAATGTCCTACCCTGGTTCCCAGTCACAATTCCAGGATGGGCCTAATGTCATAGTGCCCTTAAAGGAACACCCCTAAACACCTCAAAATCATTGTGCCGGTCACGTTTCCGACATAAGTCACTAAAAACACTTTCTCAATGCGTCCTTAAGTTCTCAAACTGGCCACTGTAAGTTTACGAATTCTCTGACAGTGATGTCACTGATAGAATATTTTACTCTTTAACTACACCTAGATTCAGGGGAGGCATTCGGTTGACTTACTGATCTTTGATTTTCCCAGTCCTGAATCAAGTTGATTGGAAAATAACACTTTGTAGAAACTACAAGAATATTATGTTTTGCATTCTTCCTTTAAATACATAGCTAAATAACAAGATTTGGAGAGGGACTTTTACCGGCAGAAACTTTATGGGTTGAATCTATCCACCCAATGATTTTGTAGTGGCCACCATGTCTGTCCTTGTTGTAATGAGTGAGACAGGGCTACATTTTTTGCTTTCAACAATCTCCAGCCAAGAAGAAGATTACATCTGTTTGTTAGATCATTCATTTCGATGCTCACATCGACCAAGGTGATTTGGAAAAATTCTATTCATTATCCCGAAAATCAACTGAAAAAAATTGCCAGGCCTAGATTACTTAGCACTACTTGCACAGGTAAGGAGCTGGTTAGCATTATCTACATTAGATATATTTTTTAATATTCTTATATATATGGACATAAGTTTTTGATTTTCCCCCACATCAACTATTACTTTACTAAGTTCATCCAATAAACTACTACTTCACTACTATATTTCACTACTGAAATATTACTGTGTCCTTCAGTTATTTGATTGATCAAAATGAAATTGCTTATCCAAACACTCAATTATTTATAAATGAAAAGCATAGAAATGGTCAGGGGTCCCTAAACTTTTGCATACAACTGTAGCTACTGTAAAACAGAGACATTAGGTAGACTACTATTTTTTTAAGCGTTCTGCATATAAATTACATGTATATATAAATTACATGTGTGTGCGCGTGTGTGTGTATACATATATGTATATATGTGTATATGTGTATGTGTGTGTATGTGTATATATGTATATATATGTGTAACTTAAGAATTGCAGTTGTGAGCAGTGATTGTAATCCACCTCTATTTTGAGGCACATGTGTACAAGGCACATAGCTCACATTATGATGTGTAATGTTTATTTTCGCTATAGCTATTGTAAAATGGAGACATTAGCTAGATTCCTGAGATTTTAAGCTTTGTAAAGATATGGGACATGTTACACTGGTGAACTGGTATACTAGTCCAGTTTTTTGTGGAGGTCAAAATGTCCCGTGGGCGGGATACTGATCCCTAAGAGGTTATGCAAGGCACTTTAACCAAAGCTGATCCGGGGGAAGTCCCTGTATTTATTTTAAGAGGACCTGGATAAGGCTAAAATGTTTTTTTTTAAAAGCAGTGCAGAATACCTTCAAGTGGCTAAAATGGTCCCTGGAGGGCCCTCAAATGTTTCCCCTCCGCCATATATATACCCCTTAAGTTATGACTCAGTAAACTTGTTCCTAGACACTTCTGCCAAATTCACAAAGGGTCTGCTGGACTGTAGCTTTAAATGTGGCTGCAGGCTATTGGTCAAAATCAGCAGCATCAACCCAATCAAACAAAAAAGGAGCCACAGATGAAAAAGGTTGAGAAGACATCGTCTAGAACAGTGGTTCTCCAACCTCTCCTGGGGGAACCCCGACCATCTCACTTTTGTTGTAACCCTGAACTAGCTCACCTGATTCAAGCAGGTAAGGGCTTGATTAATAGTTGACAAGTTGATTCAGATGTGCTAGCACTGGGATACAGCTAATATATAGAATGGCTGGGGGCCCCCAAGAGAGGTTTGAGAACCATTGGTCAAGAAAGCCCTTAAACCTGACAAACTACATTTACATCTTAGCCTTTACTTTGAAGAGTAAGAACTTTTTAAAAACATAATAGACTGAAGTTCTCAATCTAGCAAAATGTATTAATCAAAATCCAATGGAGGTCTACCTAAGCAGCTGTGGGAGTAGTTAGTGAAAATGGGCACAAACTTACCACCGATACGAAAAGCCAACCCGACGGTGCCTGGAGCCTGGGGCCTTGCAGTCTGGTTGGTGAAGCCGCAATCACCAAGAGTTTTACTGTCTTCTAGCAACTGGTCGTCCTGGGGTAAGAAAATTGGCAGGCAAAATACTTAAGATGTTATGACAAACTTTCTTAGCACTCACGTAGAGTAACAATACCAATAATTTTGCCAGGACTTGCTATAATTACAAACAGGAATAAATGTATCGTATTCCAGAAAACACTTGTGAAACTGTTTGAAACAGTATGAAAGACATCTACGTTAGTATTTTTAAATTGTGCTGTAAGTGATGCAGGCTAATGTTAATACAATGCTTTATGGTCCGTATGAAACCTGACCCACCCAAGCACATAATATTGTGAATAGGAGATTATGTTAGTTTATCAATGTGTTAAACATGTGATACCTTAAAGAGCCTCTGTTCCTCCGGAGCCCTCTTTAGAATGCCCTCGACAATACGCTTTAGCTCATAAACTGTCGTGGACTCTTTGGCATCTGTGAAGATGGTGGTCTTCTGACGCCGGATCATAAGAAAGACATCCTGAAAGAAAAAGAGAGAGAGAGAGGGGTGTTTTTGGTGTAAACTGGACATTCTTAGGGACAAAATAACATCTTAAATGATAATAGCCTACAGAAGACACATTTTAGTTGGCAATTATTTAAGTTTCAAGTTTATTTGTCACATGTACAGAAGGACGCAGGTCATTTTCGTTAAATGACACGCTCTGGGATGTTAGGCCATTCTTTAAAATAGGGTAAACCTGATCCAAGTGTAAACATTCTGCCAAACCAGTTCTAACCTGAATCGGTAAAAAAATTGGTTCTGAGAAACAAATCCCAACAGTAACCTCTGATTGTTTAAATTAATAACTTAACTACACATTTGCCACACTGCCAGTGTGACCAGCTGGTTTGGTCAGCAAGCCCCCGGGCAGAGGCCTTGCATGATTGCAGTCATTTTAAATGCTGAAGGCTACGATAGTAAAGCAAGCTAGCAACATGTAACATCTCCGCTAGCCACGCACATGACCCAGAATAAAGACAACGTAGAAAGTAAAAAGCTATATAAATAGCTAGCCACTTTGTATTAACACAATGTTCTATTACAATAATAGAGACTGACGGTCAATCCGGCTAGCAAGCACTGTTGGCTAGTTTTATGGCTGCACTGTGGCTGAAGTTAGCTACCTCGGTAACCATTACATTAGCAAGTCAACAAATCCAAATATAAGCCCATCGACATAACCGGGCCCATGCACAACCGAACACCTCCAACACAATCAAAAATTTGTAGAAATGACATTATTACACTCAAGTATTTCTTGTAAACTCACCATATTAAGTGGTGATTAAACCGTCACCTCACCGCCAGCCAGGCCCACACTGCACTGCGCGCCGCGTCAAAGGGGCGTGTTCAGGAACACCTTCTGCGTGCGCATCACTTCACGACAGTTCAGATTTTGGCGCGTGCTGGTCAGTGTTTGAAGGGCGTGTAGCAGACTGGAGCACAGGCATGACATGAATTGATGACGTGATATTGTTATTTCACAATTACAACATGCACTGCAAAGAAACGGATTATTTCACTTACCCGAACCGTTAGAACTTGATTTATGTTAAGTAGTTATTTGTTAATTGTTTGATATCGACTAAAATTATGTTTATGAGCTAGCTAACTAGCTAACCATTGACGTCAGGGTTTCGGTGGCCATATGAAAGGCTACTTCTGTCACTGTGATGGATTTAAGCTTTTCTGTCTGGTAAGTGTACAAGTCAAACGTCTGTAGTTTTGGGACTGTCTAATATATTGTTTACAGTGTGAGTGAATACATCATTTTCACTGTGATGTTGACGTCAGGTTTACCAGGCTACACCACACTATGGGTTACACACGTACTGTATATGTTATTGAATTGACATTATATGCAGCATTATGAGGTAATGACAATGTGGCTTTTATGTTTGTCTCGTCAATGAAATGTATTTTCCACTGACAATATCACACACAAATTATTTCACACTATTTTTAACTACCTGCAGTGTAAAACTGATTTTTTCACATTTTAATCTGTTTTGTCGCTAAATTACTTTATTTTAAATTTAATTAAAAGGAATGTTTGTCTTTCTGTTTACTCAGCTCTTAAGGGGAAGCTTAGTTATATCCTGCTGGGGGCACCACACCTTCCTAAGCCATTGTCCATGAATTGATTTCTAAACACCTAAGCTATGTCGGTGTATTTGGAAACCAAAGTGGCCACCACACCACTCCCACTCCCTGCCCACTTCTCCCAGGCTGAGCAGTCTTTTTCCCTGAAAAAACGTCGCCTCCCCTTTTCCTCATGCTCCACCTCCACAACATCAGTCTCACCCCCTGCCCTCTCACACTCTCTCCCCCCACGTCCCCCATCCAAGGGCTGTCCCCCTGTTAGCAGGGTCTTCCCCCAGCGCCCCCCATCTCCATGGACTCCCCTGTCCCGCTCCCTCATGCAATCACCCCCTGCACTGTCGCTGTATGACCCGGGCAGATGTCGGTCCTACTTCAGCCAGTGCTTTACTAACCTTGGCCTTCTCGGAAGAGGCTCCTTTGGCGAGGTGTACAAGGTAAGTGGGAACTGTGGAACACGGGGACAGTGGAAATCAAAACGATATTGGTGTCAAATCAGTTCAATAAACCAGTTTATTTTGGATATCCAAAAAAAAATAGGGAGCGAGACAGCTGAGCTCTACTTTAACTGCTTCCCAGGTACTGAGCCTCCAGGACGGGCGCCACTACGCCATCAAGCGATCGGTCCAACGCTTCAGGGGAAACCGAGAACGCGATAGGAGCGTGCGGGAGGCAAGGAATCACGAGAACCTGTGCCCCCACCCGCACATCCTGGGTTTTGTGGCGGCCTGGGAGGAAGGGGGGCGCCTGTACATCCAGATGGAGCTGTGCTCCACCAACCTACTACAGCATGCCGAGGCCCAACCTCCCAACCCTGGTCAGTTGCTGGACATCGGAGGAAGAGCGCTATGTGGTGGATAATTTAGCATGCCACTGTTCAGTAAAGGATTTTAAATAAAATGTTAGTGTGAATTTCAATGACATGGTATGACACAGTTGATGGGCATTGCCTGATGGCCGGGCTAACCTTACCAGAGGAATAAAACTATATGTATCTTCATGTCAGTGATGGCTCGCTCTCCTCCTGTCACTCTACAGATGAACCTGCCGCATGGGCCTACCTGTGTGACCTCCTCTCAGCCCTCGATCACCTTCACGCTCGTGGCTTCGCCCACCTGGACCTTAAGCCGGCCAACGTGTTCCTGACACGCTCTGGCCGCCTCAAACTGGGTGACTTTGGGCTGGCGCTGAAGCTCCAGGTTGAGAGGAGTGCTTCCGGCCTGGCTGAGAACGAAAGGGAGAAGGAGGATCTCCAGGAGGGGGATCCCAGGTACATGGCCCCGGAGCTGCTGAAGGGCCAGTATGGCCCTGCAGCTGACGTCTTCAGGTGTGGCTCCCTATACTCCCCCAATAATAGATGAAGTGATTCCTGTTTAAGTGTTTTGAGCTACTGGTAGTAAAAACATACAAAGTAAGTTCAATCAATAATTAACAAACTGAATTTCGTTATCAGTCTTGGCGTGTCTATTTTGGAGCTGGCATGCAATATGGAGGTGCCAAAAGGAGGAGAGGGTTGGCAGCAGCTCAGACAAGGCTGTCTGCCCTTAGAATTTACTAATGGTAAGGAGAGCTATGAAATCTGGTTTATCATGAAACCACACATTGCATTGATGCTCAGTAATGTTTTAGTTACACATTTTAAAGAAGTAAGGAACCTGAACTAGTGTATGTCTTCCCATGTGTTTGTATAATAATGAAAAGCTTTCATTGTACCAGAATTTCAAATCCTGGTTTCTCGGACACCGATTATGCATAGTCCTGGACTAAATCAAGTTGAAAGGAAATTCTTGCTTTTTCAGTCCAAGACTAGACTTAATCCTTGTCCATGAAACCACCCCTATATGTATTTATTACAGTATAATAATTTAGCAGACACATGTATCCGCAGTGACAAACTGTAGCGTTTTAAGGCCCCGTCCACATGAACACGGGTATTTTTTAAACCGCAGTTTTTTCTATGCGGTTATGCCGTTTGTCCACACGAAAACGCTTTATCAGGTCCCTGAAACCGAGCTTTTTTGAAAACTCCGGCCAGGGTGAAGTTTTTTAGAAACTCCAGTTAGTGTTGTCGGACGGTGGACAGTGAAACCAAAGATTTTGGCATGTGACGTTTGAGTGCGCGCTGTTTTCTGTTTAACGTCATTGTCTGCCACTATCGCCATTGATTACATGAGGAGAGTTTGTGCATAAAAAATAAAATTTAAAAGAGTCTGTGCAAATGCGGACATAGCCAAAATATCGCTGCTATTAACTGTGCTAACAGGGCTTATAACATGTGTACCGATACATGCACAGTTATCGCATTACGTTGCTGAACAGAGGCGTCAGAACGCAATACTACTCAGGTCACTGCTTATGACTATGCTACGCTCCCATGACACAGAACTCACCGGTTTTGGACAAGAACTACTGGAACAGGTAATAACCCTTTTTAAGCTTTTGATTTGTCAACATGGCTTTACGGTTAGGGTTATATCGTCACCTGTGGGTTTGGCATGCTCTTGACAGCACATGATCGGGCGTTTTTGCGTTTTCAGGTGGACAGAGAATTTTTTAAACCGTGCTTGTTTGTTTTTTTAAACGAATATAGAAAAACTACCCATGTACGTGTGGACACTTTGGTACCTTGCTCAAAGGCACAGTAAAATATTGTTTTGTTGTATTTTGTATGGATTAGAACTAGAGATCTTTTGTTTACTGGACCAATGTCTTGACTACTAGTTTTTCTGTTGCCCCAGGTAACCTTAACGTGTATCAAGATAAACCTTGTGTCATTGTGTGTCTACCAGCGCTGTCAGTAGAGTTGCAGGCAGTGCTGAGGTTGATGTTGACTCCTGAACCCTCCATGAGGACCACTGTGCCGGAGCTCCTCTCCCTGCCAGTGGTAAAGAGACATATGTGGAGGCGCCGCTTCTCCCTATTTCTCCACGAAACCCTTCTCACATTGGTCTGCCTATGCCAGGTTGGTAATCCCAGTTGCTGGAATTTACCACCTCCCTCTTGCTCTCCTAGCTGCAGATTTGATTGTAATACCAATTTATTCTTTTAATCTGACAAGCAGCTTGTTCTTAGACTTTATAATAGGGCTGTACTATTGATTGAATTTTAATCATGTTCACGATTTTGGCTTCCCACTATCAAATTTGCGTGATCAAGCAATATTTAACCATTCAAAGACCCCTGACGCTCTAGAAAAGAGGTATTCAACTCTGGACCTCGAAACCAGATCCACTCCACTTTTTCATTGCAACCCTCTAATCTGAAACTTATTTAGACCTAGGACACCTATTCAGAACTGGGACACCAGGTAAGTCCAATTAATGATGAGGTAGAACAGAAAACCATCAGGTTCCGGACCCCGTATGGTTAGTTGAAGACCCCTGCTCTAGAATGTCAAGCATGATTATCTCGCGAACGGTACATGCTAGCAACTAAATCTTAGTACTTTTCGAAAGACGAAGATCAGTCGAAAATAATGAGACGTGTGGATCATCCCTGTGGGTTAAACACAGTCGGAGCTATGGCGACTCAAACTGGTCATGTTTTTTAGACAGTCATTTGTTTACTGAACATATTACAGACAGGAAGTAGGAAGCAAAAATGACAAAATAACTACTCTGCAATGATGTAGGACATCATCCTGAACAACATCAATAATTTTTGGAAGTGAAAAATAAGCTGGGATTTCAAAAACATGGTGTTGACTTGTTTGTATGGCCCCCAAACATTGCACACTGGTCAAGGATCCCTGGGGGCTTGACAATGTGCATTACAAAGTTTTATTCATGATGGTTTACATGCTTTTACACATTTAAAAAAGCAACCAAATGTACATATGTTCTAGAGCCCGACGGATAAAGGATTTTTAAGGCCGATACCGATACAAATATTTGGTGATTTAAAAATCCGATATTCCGATATATTGGCCGATATATATAAAAACAATCCAGAAACAATCCAGAAACGAGTAACAAAACAAACACTAAATAATATGATAATGCAGTTTAAAAATAAACTTATTTGTTTTATTGTCACAACAGTACAGAGGAACATCAAAATATATTAAAGTTCTGATAAATAAAATGTATAAAAATACAAACTTAAGTTATGAAACCTAAAGTCATTTGAACAAAAACACAACAACAACTAAAAAATTGTTACCAGTATTAATTAAAGTTACCAGTATTAATAGACTTAATAGCTTCATAAATATAACTTTGAACAAGACTGTAAAAAATATTCTGTTAAGTTCTATATATTTTTTTATCGTCCATTATAATTGCCGATACCGATAGTTTGGAAAATGCCTAATATAGTCCAATCATATCGGCCGCCGATATATCGGTCGGGCTCTAACGTTCTATGTTTTTTAAAATTATTATTTATTAATTTAGTCTTTATGGAGATGCACTAAATTTTGGTGAATAAGAGGAACCATTTTATTTTGATGCACATATTTGTACATTATCAGGAATGTAGCACAATATGGATGTGAAAGCAGTTATAATTAGACATGATGTGACTATAATTAGACATGATCATTCTCACTTTTTTTACTCATGACCTGTTTGCATGCCTGTCCATTATTTTAAGGAACATATAGGTTTTTTATTTAATAATTTCAGCTAAAATCAATTACTTTTCCAAGGACTTAGTAATCAGTTATTTTAAGGCAGACAGGCATTTACGGTGAGAGCGAGAGGAAGGGCACAGACAGTGCACGGCCGGGGCTCAAGTCATATTCAGGATCTAAGACCGCTACACCAAATTGGCCAAAAGTCATCATTTTTTTTAAGTAGAAATAAACTGCTCTAAAAGGGTGCCAAAACTTTTGTATGTGTGTTGTTGAATTTTGATTATTATTTAGCAGGGCTCTAGAGTGCGACCTAAATTTGTAAGGGTGAGGCAAAAAAAATCCCTAGGTTGCACCGATGCACCTAACATCCTCCTATCCGCTGCCTCTCCACGAACTAAGCGTTTGTTCTCCTATGACAGAACTCATACTAAACCAATCAGAGACAGAGATGGTCTAAACCAATCAGAGACAGAGATGGGGTGGGTCTTTGCCTCTGGCTGTGGTCCAGATATTCCTGTGGGCCTAAACTTCTTCATGCTGTGTGATTGAAATTGCGACCTGAGCACCAGAGAATCATTTACGGCAATTAGCATCAGCAAAATTAACGCAAGATAACAGACAACAAAAAATTTAAAGAAATTGACCCATATAGAGTTTTTTCTTTAAGAAAGGTAGGCCTGTTCCCGCCAACACTCTCTCCGGTCAGTGCTCCGACAACAGTACTGACATGGAGCTACTTCAGCCTCCGGTCTCCCCAGTCCCTGGTAAGATGCCAAGCCCTGGTCCTCCATCGTCGGAGATTGCGTCTGACTCAGAGACCGGGGTACAGTACAGCCTACCGAGCATGAGCTAGAGACTCAAAATAAAGAGAAAAATATAAATCGTACATTTTGTAAAGACTGGTTAGACCAGTTTCCCTATTTAGGGTTTAATAAGACAGAAAATGTCACGCACTGCATTTATTGTAAAGAATGTGGCCAGAGCATGGCAGGGAACAGTGTATTTGTAAGTGGATCAACAACATTTCAAATTGAAATGGCAAAAAAGCACAATATTTAAAAAAAACACTTCATGCCGCGATAAGTGTGTGACTAAAGTGGCACGTCTCCCGGCTGCAATCAGAGATGATAATAAAATTCAACGTCACCTATAAAATCGCAAATGAAGAGCTGCCATTCACTAAATTTAGATCGGAAATTATTCTCATGAAGAAAAATACATTACACGTGAACCCGACGTACAGCAATGATGTTGCATATGTCCAATGTATTGGGGTAATAATAGCCGACACATTAAAAGAAAAGACTACTGTTGCCATCGCGAATTCCACATACAGGGTTGCCAACTTTGGGACATTGGCTGGCATGAGAATCTGTAAACTTTCAGTGCAGCGTGCAGAACACTTTTGGTAACCCTAACCATAATTTTAGAAATGTCAGTCCTTGTTTACTTAGTATAAACCCTGATTTATGCAAAAAAAAAACTAATAGAATGGAAACGCTTATTTTTTTAATGCTGAAAGCGTGAGAGTCACGCCAGATGCAGGAGAGTTGGGAAACCCTGCATACATGTCATTTATGATCGACGGTGGCACAGACATTTCTATGAAGGAGTGTATGATTTTCTACACCCAGATCTTGAGGAGGGAGACTGGTCAATATACCAATTTGGACACATGGAAGTGGAGCATGGTCATGCACAATGTAAGAGTACCCTATGTTAAGGCCTACCCACTATAGCATGATATATAAAATAGAAATCTTACAAAAATTGTATAGGCCTAAAATATTATTAAACATTCATAAATAAAATAAAGTGAAGCACTTAAAAAAACTTTTCTAAAGATTTTTATTTTTATATACAGTGCTTCAAATAAAAAATGATTTACCTACAACTTCATCTTTAAAAAAATAATATACATAATATATATGAATGTATATGGAGCATGATAAAAAGGTGAAATTGATATTGTGGCATTAAAGGTGATGCGAGGAAAAACTTGGTTGCACCAAAATTTTGTGCTAGTGCACCTTAAAAAAAAGTTAGGCGCACCAATGCAACCAAGGAAAAAGGTTAGTCTGGAGCCCTGTTTAGACTCTAATATTAATACAAACAAATCATCCTATACCCATCCATTGGTAAAATCAGTCTCTGCCGGCTAGAAGAGACAACTGTACGTACACACCGCCACAGACTTGAGCTTCAAAAGAAGCTCTTGACGCCCTGTCAAGGACGCTTGTCAAAAAAGTATGGGGAAGCTTTAGATGCTTTTGGCCACTTTGGCCGCTCTGACGTGGCAGGACATTCACATCAAGCAAGGAAGACCAGCAGACGTACTTAAATTCCGATTGGTTGACTGTCGTTTGCCGCTGAACCGCGTCATAGCTCATTACCATAAAGTTGAACAAACTTCAAAACACGACGCTGACTGATTTGCCAGTCCTTGCAGCTGAAAGAAGCCGGCTTCCATTGAAAATGAATGACTTTGAAGCTCAAGTCTGTGGCGTGTGTACGTACAGTTACAGAAACAAATGAAAACATAAAATATTTGTAGCTAAATATTTGTTATAATATTAACATCACCAGATTTATTTTAGATGTAGTATAAAATTAGCTAGCTTGCAAATACTGAGGATAGCCTTCCAAATTATATTTAGCAATGATAGGTAACGTTATCTTAGCAGTCATATGCAAAAGTTTAGGCACCCCTGACAATTTCCATGATTTTCATTTATAAATAATTGGGTGTATGGATCAGCAATTTCATTTTGATCTATCAAATAACTGAAGGACACAGTAATATTTCAGTAGTGAAATTAGGTTTATTGGATGAACAGAAAATGTGCAATATGCATCAAATTTCTCCTTTAGCAGAAATAACAGCCGCTAGATGCTTCCTATAGCCTGTAATGAGTGTCTGGATTCTGGATGAAGGTATTTTGGACCATTCATCCTTGCAAAACATTTCCAGTTCAGTTAGGTTGGATGGTTGCCGAGCATGGACAGCCCGCTTCAAATCACCCCACTGATTTTCAATGATTTTCAGGTCTGAGGACTGAGGTGGCCATTCCAGAACATTGTACTTGTTCCTCTGCATAAAGACCAGAGTAGATTTTGAGCATTGATTTTGGTCGTTGTCTTGTTAAAATATCCAGCCCCGGCGTAGCTTCAACTTTGTGACTGATTCCTCAACATTATTCTCAAGTATCTGCTGATATTGAGTGGAATCCATGCAACCCTGAACTTTAACAAGATTCCCAGTACCGGCACTGGCCACACAGCTCCACAACATGATGGAACTTCCACCAAATTTTACTGTGGGTAGCAAGTGTTTGTCTTGGAACGCTGTGTTTCTTTGCCGCCATGCATAACACCACTCTAAATGCTATTTAGGACCAATACCGCAGTAAACGCAAAAAAAAGAAATAGCTGTAATTGGTCAGGAATTAAATTTAAATATGTTAAAATATGTTCCTTAAATTCTAATGCACAGTGACCTATGAAACAAATAGAAAGAGTAAAGAAAATATCAATCATGGTCACCAGTAAGATATGAACTCAATTGACCTGATCATTTTGTCTTAATTAGGGATTTCCCAAAACTTGTGAACTCAACAAGTAACTGAAAAGTAATCGTAAAAGTAACTTTACGCAACACTGCAAATGACTGAATGGAAGTAACGCCAAGAAGCATGGCTCTTAAGTTGCTAAAAGGAATTGTTCAAAAGTAATAAAACACATGAATCGCATAATACACCTGCGATGATTCAACACAAAACAAGATTGTGGAGATTTACAGCACAATGAAAGTGGGTCGTTATTTTCGTTGGTTTGAGGTACTGAGCGATGCACAATGTAATACTGATCACAAGAAATATGTTACAGTTAACAACACTGCAAGCACACAGAAAAATATCCTAAACACGGGATGTTGCTCAGGTGTTAACATTGACTGTATATATTACTGGACATAACATGTGTTAGGTTAGGTTCTCCAGTCAGTGCCCCTGTTGAAAGCACTGGCATAGATCTGGAGTTGGTCCCCGGGTGCTGTAAATGGCTGCCCACTGCTCCCTTGAGAATGAATTTCGCTATGTGTGTGTGACAAATATAGTATTTTCACATGTGACGTCACCTATTTGCTTGTTTGTAACCTCTATTTGAAAGATAAAAATCCAACACTAAATAGTACTTAAGATACAACAAAAATATTTATTGAACACTTGAACCCCAATCTGCACTTGTATACTTACATTAAACATGTATTAAACATATATTGTATACATAAACAAAACGGGTAAGAACTAAGAAAAAAATAACTTCACTTTGACAAATAAACTTTTAAACGAAAAAATAAAGTTTTGTGCACTTAGCAGCATTTATCCAACATCTGAGAACAATAAAATAAATTGACCATTTTAACAATAGTAGCAACCAGCAGCTTTTCTTTGTTTTAGGTCTGAATAAAAATGTATACAGTAACACTTGAACACAACAAATCTTAATGGAGCTTAAAGTCTTGAAGTTACTAAGTGAATAAAAAGTTAGCAGCATTAGATAATCTACTTAAGTGCAATTGACTTAGCAGCGCCATCTCCTCATTTCTGAGGGAAGGAACATTTTTAAACAACAATACAGAAAGAAATGTGCATCATATCATACTTAGTTTTGACCAACTTCGAGGCACCATAGCTCCGGCTGTGTTTATCCCACAGAGATAAGCCACCACGTATTATCTTCGTCTGATCTCCCCCTTTCCAACGCTACCAAGCTTTAGTTGCTAGCATGTAGGGTTCGCGAGATAATCGCGTTCGCCCACCAGAGCGTCAATTGACTTTGAAGGGTTAATCGGCTTGATATTGGCCGATGCCGATTATGTAAAAATGACCAAAAATCGTCCAATTAATCTGCGTACCGATAAATCGGTTGACCTCTAACCTTAACTACCTTTTCTCATGATTGGATGCACCTGTCTATTAAGTTCAAGGCTTAATAAGCTCACCAAACCAATTGTGTTTCAATTAATCAGTGCTAGTAAGTTACAGAACTCAAATCAACAAAAAGGGTGCTCAAATTTATGCACCTGTTTAATTTCGTTTTGATGCATATTGCACATTTTTTGTTATTCCAATGAAACTCATTTCACTACTGAAATATTACTGTGTCCTTTAATAATAATCAGTTATTTGATAGTTTAAGATGAAATTGCTGATCCAAACACCCAATTATTTATAAATGAAAAACATGGAAATTGTCAGGGGTGCCTAAACTTTTGCATTAGCTGTATATAGTACAGATATTTTATTGGATTAAATTATTATGAAAACTTTGTTTTACTAGCTCCTTGTCTGCTTAAACAAGTTACAGTATTTATAAGCCTGACTGGCTTTCTAGTGATTGTATATGTTGTATTGCTAACTGGCCAATTTTTTTTAGGTCCCTATCAGCCTGTATTCTGTCATTCTGAAATTTGTTATTTTTCTTCATTGGTGAATTAAAAACTAGTGGTGCTGGACCTTGTAAAACTTTGTTTGTTTTTTGACTTGAGCTGGGTGAAGTGGGCAGACCAGGAGACTGGGTGCATGAGGTCAGGGCCCGTATTTATCAAGCTTCTTAGAATTACTATTAAGAACACTGCTAAAACTTGACTTAAGAGTAAGAAAATTCTTGGCTCAAAGCTGCGCTTAAAAGTTAGTTAGCAAACATCCCAGTCCTACTTTTAGTGAAGTGTAGGACTAAATCTTAAGTGTAAGTCTTAGAGCTGATTCACAACACTTTGCTGTGCCGCAAACGAGATTTTGGATGACGACATAGGCAAGATCCAATCACTGAATAGATGTACTTGTTTAAGAATATTCTCAGATAAATTCACATTCAATGGTGACATTCATAATAGGAGTTGACATTCAACAAACATTTGACAAAGAATTTCAAGAGAATTTATTATGATATACACATTGCAAATTAAAGATCAAAAAAGGTTTCCAAAACGTTTTCCACTATTTCCCAATTAAATATTTCAAACGAGTGTGCTGTTCACTGACCTACCTATATATAGCCTAGAGTTAATGATGTAATCATTTAGCCACCATGGATTCCAGAAGATAACCGAACTGGAGAGAATAAGAAACACTGTTTGCTGTAGTTGAATTTCTGAGTGGAGAATGTGGAATCTGCGCTTCCACTGGCCAGTCCCTCTCCACCACACTTCGTGTGATACGATGTGCCCTGTGAAGGGATATATTATATATTGCCTATATTAGGATCCAGTGTTCTATAAA
>JACXGM010019711.1:0-18248 GCA_016801145.1 Umbra pygmaea
GGGCTCTTCTCCAGCAGCCACGTCCCCAGTCCCTGCAGCTTCAGCCTCTCTTGTCGGAGCAGCACGGCCACCATCCATTGCTCCCGCAGTGTTGTCTGTCTCACCAGCAACGTCTGAGGGCTCTGGTGCAAACAGATCCCTGATTGCGGTGGTTGGCTCTCTCTGCTGTCCTAGGCAACCCCTAACAAAGATTTGCAAGATTTGCTTAGTTACCACTTTGTTTAAGCACCTGGTGGCGTTTATTAAACACCTGGTGACGTCACACGCGTGGTGGCGTTTAATAAACGCCTGGTGACGTTTAATAGACGTGTAGTGGCGTTTAATAACCGCCAGGTGGCGCCACTAACGGCGTTCAAAACGCCGTGAGAATTGTGACGAATTGTGACCCTTTTGGCGTTCCATATGCTATCAGAATTTTAGTGAAGTACGCCGCCTGTCTTAATTTAGTGTTCTGCGGAAGTGTGTGGGACAAAACATCTCTGTGCAACCCGAGGAATTTCCCTTCCATCAAGGACACGCCCACACAACATTATGATTGGCCCGAACGTTTACGCTGTAAAACTTTCCTCACTTCTTATTGGCCTTTATTGTTTGCTCCCTTCTCTTCCTGTTTTGGGGTGTTTTGTTTGCTGAGTTAGTGATGTTCCGAAGACGTTTTGGCTGCTCTGAAACTTGATAAAAGCGGTATGTGTTTGCATGTTTAACAGTGAAACAAGTGCAAATATTTTCGTTTTAGGTTGTGTGCTAGAATTAATTTTAGTAGTTAGATATGGACTTCATTGGGTAGCAACATGTTCTAAATTTTCAACATTACAGTACAACGTGGGTGTTTAACTAAGTTAGGAACTACTGTAAAGCTGTTGCATGATTTATTTTACTGTGCGCATTTTTTATTTAAAAAATATAACTATATTTTCGTTGTGTTCCCTGCAGGTTGTCAACCTGTGCGCCTTCTGGCACATTCAAAAGTTCGGTTTCTATAACGACAATGGACATTTGTAGACCAGAGGTACAAAAACCGAGAGAATGCACTCAAAGACGTCATCACTATTTGATCCACTGTAGGCCGTCTACTTATTGCCCCCCCCACAGGTGCCGCAGACCGAGACATTGTTAAATGCCGGTGCGTGTATTCCGGTTTTGTACGTTATCGCAGTGGGCCACTGTTTGGCGGTACAGCTGGGTCTTTGTGGTCAGGTGATTGTCCTGGTCATTAAATAGTAACGTCAGTTCAAGCGTAAGCTGCATTTGGTTTTGTGCTGCCTGGGGTGGAAGAGTGAAGACAACAACTTGTCTCTTTGTGAAAACGTGCTCGGTCAGCCACTTTGAGCTCAGTCAGTGTTGTGGCCAGGGGAATGTGTTCACTTCTAGTGCTGAAACCTGTTTGGGTATGCAGTGTGATTTAGAAAGTCTTGGTAAGTGTGGTTTGGAGGTCTCTGTAGTATTGTTTGTGTGAAGAGACAAAGCCGTAGTCAAGGTGGAAATGGAGAAGTGGACAATAATTGGGTGTATGTATTATGTGTTGTTATTTTTTTCAATCTCTCTCACCTTCTCATTTGCCCCCTTTCTTATCGAGCTGTAAGGTGCTCTGTCGAGCGACCAAATATTTATGGCTATAAACTTTGGTTTCTCTCGTTGTTTACTTTCTTACTACCTCTGGTGTTCGAGGATGGTAATATTATAAAGATTGACTAGCAACTTCTGACAGAACCTACCCACCAACCTGACTGTCCTTTTGGAGATTCTTAGGCACCCTCTGGGTCCAGACTGGTATTATATCCACTTCAATTAAGTGTAATGGTTCATAACGAATTAGAGGTGGATGAAAGGAAGAGATCCTGAATTCTCCACCATAACAATGGGATGATGCAGAACAGCAGACAGACATGCTCCCACCGGTGGACATTTTGTTTTCAAAGCGGTCAACCTTCAACTGCCTCTTTCTGAGTATGATTCTATGCTAACCTGGTCCATATGCCTGGTTGTCAAGCATTTTACCAGGGACAACCCTGATGTAACTCTCAAAGCTGCTATTATGTCAGATGCTGTTGTCACACTAAGGACAGCCATTTTTAAGCTCTAAAATGCATGAGATATCGTAATAGCAATTCAATAAATTTATCGACAACATTTGGCAGTCTTCCATATAAAAACAGCTCATTTTCTAAATAATTAAGTAGATTTTTGGAAAGATTGGGAGTCAGTTTTTCCCTCTAACAAATGGACACTCGAACTTCACTGCAAATTGAGGCTACTGGATTGGTTGAAGGGAAGGAAATATCCTAGAAATTGTTTGAGTTATTGCTTTAGAGTAACTTCACACATTTTTATAGTTGCACAATAGAGAGTGTGCTGGCATACAGCTGTACAGTGTGGTTTTCCAGCTACACTACTGAGGAGAGAAAAGACCTGCAGCGGGTAATAAAAACAGCCCAGAGAATCATTGGTGCCCCTACCCAAGCCTTAAGGACATATACTCCAGTAGGCTGCAGAGAAGAGCAGCAAGTATCAGTACCCTACACACCCTGGCCATATCCTTGACACTGTACCCTCAGGCAGGCTTAGGGTCTGTGAGGTACAGTTGTGTTTGAAAATAATGGCAGTGTGTTGAAGTGAGTAAAGCTCACAATCCTTATAATAGCTTTTATTTCCATACACGCAAATGCATTGGGAACACTACACATTCTGTTCCAAATGAAAACATTAAGAAAAATCGATCAAATTTGTAAATTACTTTACAGAAAGTGAAGATAAGGAATGTTAGGCTGTTCAGAAAAATGGTAGTGTTTGCATTTGTCTTTACAAACTCAAATTATTTACATTATGAACTGAAAAATTCTTGAAGATTTAGCCATCCTGTGAATCGCTGAACTAATATTTATTTGTATATCCATGGTTTCTAAGAACTGCTTCACATCTGTGTTGGAGTCGACCAACTTCTGGCACCTGTGAACAGGTATTCCAGCCCAGGACGATTGGGATTACATTCCATAGTTCTTCTGCAGTTCTTGGTTTTACCTCAGAAACAGAATTTTTTATTACACGCTACAAGTTTTCTATTGGATTAAGGTCCGGGGATTGGGCTGGTCACTCCATAACGTTAATCGTGTTGGTCTGGAACCAAGATGCTGCTCACTTACTGACATTTTCTCTTCGGCATAAGGCAACATGTCCTCTTGAAGTATTCTGGTGTATTCAAACTTGATCCATGATCACTGGTATGCAATAAATAGGTCCAACACCATGGTATGGAAAACATCCCCATGTCATGATGCTTGCACCACCATGCTTCACTGTCTTCACAGTGTAGCCTACTGTGACTTGAATTCAGTGTTTGGGGGATGTCTGACAAACTGTCTTGTGGCCCCTAGACCCAATGAGAACAATATTGCTTTCATCGGTCCACAAAATGTAGCGCCATTTCTCTTTAGGCCAGTCAATGGGTTTTTTGGCAAATTGTAACCTCTTCAGCAAGGGGACTAGGCGGGGGCTTCTTGCCAATAACCTGGAGCTGATCATTGGCTTTGCCATTTTGGCTATTCTTCGATCCATTCTAATGGTGGTTTTCCATTTTCTTCCATGTCTTTCTGGTTTTGGTTGCCATTTTAAAGCATTCAAGATCATTTTAGCTGAGCAGACTATTTTTTCTGCACGTTGTATGTTTTCCCCTCCAATCACCGTTTAAATCAGCATATGCTGTTCTTCTGAACAATGTCTGTCAGATTTTCAGAGAGAAATGCACTATAACCAGCATGTACAACATTTGCTGCCTTCATCCTAGAATGAGGGCCACCTGTTTGCCACCTGTTATTTCACAGAATGAATGACCTCACTGCTTGAACTCGACTGCTATTATTTTGAACATTCGCCTTTCAGTTAGTGTTTCAATTACACAGAATCAGCAGTATGCATGTCATGATTGTTGGGTCTGTTGGATATCTATTACTCTACTGCTCCTACTAAGTAAATTATTTGCCATAAAATCAAAATATGATTTCTACCAAAAACAGTAATTGATCTGGTTAGAGATGTTGGACTGCTATTATTTTGAAAATATCCTCTATTCACACAGGTCAAGTGTGATGGGTAGAGGAAGACTCTGAACCATAGACAAACACACCACAATGTCTGGGCCCCATGAGAGAAATAGGTGGCGACCCTGGAAAATGTACTTGGTGGCATCCGACCTGAAGATTCAGGACCAGTTGGAAGGTACCATCCGACTACGGCGGGGGAACCTCTGTCAGGAGCAAGAGGGGGGAAGGAGCAGGTTTGACCAACTGTGGGTGAAGGTAAGCCCCCCCCCCCACACACACACACACACACACAAAATTCAATGAAAATTACTTTATTGGCATGACAACTGTACATACTACCACAGCGTTTAAGGAGGTAATATTTGTAGCATCATTAAATGAACAACAACAAACAAATCAATGAAATCAACAAAATAAAAAACAAACAAATACTAAGTTTTATAAATCCATCTGTCTGGTTTCTCCCTCAGGTGCTAGACTATGGTTATATGGTAAAGATTGACAAGCAGCTCCTTATAGAAGTCCCTAGCGACTTGACTGGCTTATTGGAGCCCATATCTGACCCAGAGACCCGCCTCTCACTGCTCAGAAATCCAGGTGATCTTCACAGATTGGCTTCCTTGCCCCTAGGCACTCCCCTCTGGGTCCAGATGGACCAATCAGGAGAACTGGCAGAGGCGGAGTTGAAGTATCGAGGACCATTGGCCAGAGGAAGTACAGCTGTGTTCTTCGGGCTGCAGCTGAAGGTACCGTTGCTAACATTGTGTTGTAGAACTACAGAGAACTGATAAAAGCAATGTAAAAACAATAGTTCCCTCTGATGATTCCTTTGAGCTTGTTTCTTAGTTAACCACTATCAACCAGTATAACTCAAATCGTTGTGTAATTCTACCGCTTTTATTTCTCTATCACTGCCTCTCATATAATTCAATTGGTGCTTTTTTGGCATTAATTAATGGATGTTTGCCACTATTGCCAAAGCAAACACGTTCAGGCAGTGATAATTTTACACAAATTGAAACAATTACACATTGTTTCTTATTTGTAATGACAGACCTCGGGGGTATTGCACAAAAGTAAATTATTTTTTAGGATAACTGAAAAAGCGCAGCTTGACTTAGTGTGGTCCGCTCAACGCGGCTTAATCGGTTGCTTGTTTGCCGAGCCAGGATGAAAAGGTAAAGCTATGTCAACCCAGATGTAGATATTCGGGATAAGTGCACGTTCACGGCTTTCTTAAATAGACCACTATATGTATCACAGATTTACTGATGCAGAGATGGAGAACACGCACGCGTGCAGCATATTTTCATCCAATGAGCAGCAACTTCTTATGAAATGTTCTGAGGAAGTGAAGCATTTAATATGCAAAAAAGGAAATACAACTGCTGTTAGTATTTAAAAATATCTACTTAATAGCCACTCCACATTTTCACAAAGTTGTACACGCTTTTTTAATTGCTTTCAATATGCTTGTTTTATGTGTTGGTTTTATTGCTGTGTCTCTTTATGTGCTAAATGTGCTGGTTATACTGTAAAGTGTCTTTGAGTAGCCTACCATGTAAAATGAATGTTCCTCAGGAAATTTACCCTAAAGACTAGGCCTAATTACAAACACTTATCCACAATGCGAGAATATGCACAAATCTCTATATGTCTAATCCTAAATATCTTTCTACAATTAATGTTCATACAGAACAAACATGACTGGGCAAATAATAACCTCGGAACCCTTAGTCCCACCCCCATGAAACTTTATAAGCACCTTCTCCAGAGTGTTCTGAACAGATAAAAATCTGAATCATCCCGATTGGACTTACTTTTCTCGGGCCATGACTGGGCAAACTTGTGACAGCAATAGTGACAAGTAATGCATGTTAATGAAACTAAAGCAGAACACATTCAAGAGACAATGGTATAACTGTGAATCACATTTATTTCAGATCAGAGGGACAACTGATTTAACACAAGACTCCGGGATTAATCTATTCCTGGCTGTTAGCCTGCTCTGGAGCAGGCTAACTGCAAAGAATACAACTCCATGGTTAATTGACATCTCCATCTTGGCTGGGTTTAATTCAACCTGATTTTGTGCAACCAAGTCGAGGCTAAATTCATCCAGGTTAACTTTAAAATTGCGGCTTAATCCCTTATCCTGATTTTGTGCAATACCCCCCTGGATATATTCAGCTGCCAGGTCTAATGTTTTTGTTATTTGTGTTCTCTCAATTCAATTCAATGGGTTTTATTTTCCCAATTCAAACATGGGAAACAGTTCTACATTGTCAAATTGAGAGACATGAACATTAAACAAAAACAGTGTTTTTCACATGGTATCAAATTAAAGCAATTATCAAGTTAGGATAGACTAAAGTAAAAATGAGTTTTTGTCACATTCCATGGGATGTTAGAAGTGCAGCTCGGTGACCATGTGTTCTTTGATTTTCCCCAGGCCTCTCGCACGAGGCAGCGCAAAATTGGCATAGCGCTGCCCGGGATTTGGGTTAGATAAATCAAATTATATATCCTACCACGTCGCTTTCCAGCGACTCCTTGTGTTCATATTGGGCAAATGTAAATGAAATCACAGAAGTATAGTCTGTGAATGTAATCATCCCGTGCATGATCTTACTAAAAGGCTTCCATGTTGGGTGAACAGTGCGAAAAGAATCAGCGGCTCAGGCGACATGTGGTTGGATGAACCATGTGCGGGCCCCTTATCATTCCACAGATCTGTACAAGGAGCTGCTGTGCTGCCGACAAGCAGAGGTGGTAATTTACTTTTCTGAATCGATCTGAATTCACAAATTTTTAGTTTTTACTCAAGTAAATTACCACCTCTGCCAACAAAGCAGGATTAGAGGGGGAATTGGGAAGGGAGGGAAATCGGGAAAGAAAAGTGCAGTTCTGTTTCCACCTCACTGCATAATAAAGAACCCATCCTAGGCCACTAACTAAGGGGTCTCAAAACCTGGTCCTGGAGAGCTACAACCCTACAGGTTGTTAGCTCTCCAGGACGAGGATTGGTGACCCCTGGCCTATGGCATCCTTTCTTAAGCTATTGACTCTGTACATAGTCAAATATTTTTCCTTTCTGTCGCTATCACTGCCTCTCTCTTTCTGCATCTTTACCTCCATCCCTAACTCCTCTCTAAGGGCTCAGGAGTTGGTCGAGGAAACAGCAACGGTTCATACAAAGGCCACCAGCTCTTCACCTGTTCTGAAGGATCCGCCCTCTTCCTCCCAGCCAATCAGATATTGCTGCGCCGCTCACCCCGTTTCAACGACGAACGAGACAACCAGGAGCGAGAGCACACCAGCCAGCAACTCAACAATCAGCAACACACAAACCAGCAACACCCCAACAACCAACGCAACCACATCCCTGCTGTTCCCAACCAACCACAGCCCTCCGCCAGTAACATCACAGCCAGAACGGCTGAATCCACCACTGTTCCCGGCCCGTCCGCAGTCCTCTCCCGAAGCCCAAGCTCCCCGCCTCCTTTCCATGTTGGACAGCGGGTGTGTTTCCCCCTGAATGATACCGTCCAAGGTGGGGAGGTGAGGTTTTGCGGGCCTCTACCTGGACGGAAGTCTTCTGGGATGTGCGTGGGAATCCTGCTGGTTAGTTTTTTTATGCTTCCTCCATCCATTTTCTTTGTGCATTTTCAGTCTTTTGATGAAACATGTGTTATGTTGCGTGTTGACTCTCTTTTTGCATGTTTACAGGACTCTGCAGTGGGTAACTGGGATGGATCATATAAAGGAGAGAAGCTGTGCTCATTCTCCTCCTCGCAGTACGGATGTCTTCTGCCAGTTAGCAAGGTGTCTCCAGGTAGCCTATGTCAGTCTTACGTTTCTGTGTTATGTTAAAACACACTTTCTTTTACATTCACCAAGATGAGTTTTCCAGCAGGTCGATGATGATGTTTGGTTTACTATAAGGATGTTCCTATGACACTTAAGTATGAGGGTGGATTTTTGATAACATGTACACAGCAGGAACTCATGTATGTGAGACAAACTTCCTCCTAACGCCTGGGGCGGCAAGGCCTTATCTGATTAGGGTCCGAAAGTTCCCTGGTTCTAATCCCATAAACGTTAAAGGTAAAGCTCTGTCATTCCATCTAGGAGCCAGGCAGTTAACCCTAATTACACCACATCCTTCCTGTAGAATGTCTCCCAGGTTGTTGCTGTACATTAGTATTGGTTCTTATTCAACCTACCTGGTTAGATAATGGTAAAATTGAAAAAGAAGAAATGAAGGCTTGAAATTAATGTATCATTCTGTGTCTATTAGTCGTACTCAACTTGTATTTGACTGACCTCTGCCTTTCTTGCCTTCACAGAACCACGATCACGACGCCTCCCCGCTCCCATTCAAAATCCCAAACCAGCCCTTAAACCCACCCAACTACCCGCTCCTAAACCGACTCCCATCTCCTCACCCACCTCCACGCCCAAAATTGCCCTCATGCCTCCCCAACTCATGTCAGCCAAGCTGGCCTTGAAACCTCCACCCCCCCCCAATCCCAAACCGTCCACGAAACCCCTCCCACATCCTCCAACCCCTCCCGTCAAACCGCGAACCCCCTCCTCCCCAACCGCCATGGACAAACCAAGGGTCTTGAACGACGCGCCTGGCCCTCTCTCTCCGGATTGCGATGATGGACTAGATGGCGAGAACCCAGAGATGGGATTGGAGGTTGGCTCGATGGTGGAGGTCAACGACCCGCCCCTTTTTGGAGTCATCCACTGGATTGGACAAATCGGTGGAATTCCTGAACTAGTGGCGGGAATCGAGCTGGTATGTAAAGCACTGTAAAGCAATGTTTTGCAATTGGAAACAGTAAAATAGTTGTATACTGGAAGTTATTAGTTGATCTGTGGACACTGAGATCAGGTTGGATTAGTGGGTTGCATGATGTTCCTGAAAATCCAGCAATTGTGTAAATATTTAAATGTAATTGGTAAATTATAGAAACTGTAGTATCTGGCAGCTTAAGCAATGTGTCCATTTTGGTTTCTCAGTGGAAGGTAGATTGACGCTTTATTGTGTTAGCTCTTGTTATTCCATTTAGTTAGCTCCTTAACACTGTTCTGTTAACTTTAACCGTTTTTTTCAACTCTAATCTCTAATCTCAATAACACCACTTTCTGAACTCTTGCCCTATGGGTGGTTCTGGCTCTGACAAGATTCACTACTTGCCACTAACACAGTGACAATGCTCTATACCAGTGGTATTCAACTCTAACCCTACGGGGTCCGGAGCCTGCTGGTTTTCTGTTCTACCTCAACATTAATTGGACTCACCTGGTGTCCCAGCTCTAAATAAGTCTCAGATTAGAGGGTTGCAATGAAAAAATGGAGTGGATCTGGCTTCGAGGTCCAGAGTTGAATACCCCTGCTCTATACCGTCCTTACCGTGATCTCCCGTTTCAGGACCAAGAGTTGACCGCCGGGACAGATGGCAGTTACCTCGGCGAACGCCACTTCCGTTGCCCTGCAAACAAGGGTTTGTTCGTCAAACTCCGGAACTGTAGGCGTGACTCCAGATTCCCCGCCCCTGAGAAACCTGTTAACCAGGTCGAGCGCTGCAACTCAATAGGTGTGTGGGTGGGTTTAAGTACACATGTTTTTGCGGGGTTTGTTTCTGTGCGTCCATGTTCAATTGTGAACATTACCACCCTCAGCATTTGCAGAGTGGGGCAGTGAGCGTGTAGAGGAGCACACTCCCCCGTTGCAGGGTGAGGAGGCCAAAGAGCTATACCGGGGCTGGAAAAGGGGCATCCAGGGACACCTCAACTCCTGCTACCTAGACGCCTCACTCTTCAGGTGGGAAAACATTTGTCTTTGACCAGGTGTTGGGTTGGATCAATGATAAATGATTATGCAAATTTACCTACCTTGGATATGTATGTAGAGATGTTGCTCATCGAATGTTGTCAATAAAGAGCAATACGCACCGAGGTGCACCACAAATCTGTTACGGTACGGCATGAGGGAAAAAAAGAAAATTAATTAGTGTGGTTAGCACAAATTCTTCCGAATATGTGTTGGTCTCACATGCTCTATTATTATTATGTAATTTATATGACGAGGGCCATATTAGGGAGTGAATGGAATTTTACGCGGGGATACACCGAGAGAAATGAAGGAGGGTAATGTCTTTTTTAAATTTTAGTCTTGGGAATAAGGCTGGGTGATAAAACGACATATCGCCATAACTGCTCATTTTGTTGTTAAAGGAATGTTCCAGAGTAAATTAAGTTTGGAATATATAGTATTTAAAAACATTACTATAGATTTGTGTCATTTATTTTTATTTTACCTAACCATTTGGGCACGTTGAGAACAGTTTCTAATTTCAACGGCGACCTGGATAAAAGTGCAAATGTGCAAGAAGACAAAGTTACACATGAATTATACCAGGAAATAAAATATTTAACATATATACAGGGTGCACAATCTTCAGAGGAAACAATGTAAGTATATGTACAATTAGTGCAACAGAAGTCTGAATTAGTGGTAGATTCATTGTTAAGTAAAGTGACATGGCAATAACAATGGAATTTTTACACTTAGTGCATAACTAGTTTGTTCCAGTTGTTAGCTGCTGTGAACTGGAAGGAGTTGCGGCCAAAGGAGGTATGGGCTTTTGGGGTGACTAGGGAGATGTACCTGGTTGAACGCATGTTACAATGTGGGTGAGGCAATAGTGAGAAGAGAGTTTAGGTACAAAGGTTTTGCGTAAAAGTTACTTCTAGATTAGGTGATAACAGTGGGTTTGACGTCATGTGAGTGCAAGCCTTCTAGTGCATATAGGTCACAGTAGTTGGTGTTAAATGGGGCATTGGTGACAAACGGATGGCACTGTGATTGACTACATCTAATTTTCTCAGGACAATTGTTTCGAGTGACCGCATTCCCCCATGACAATGCCTGGTATCAGCTAGAGTAACGTCCAGTGACATCCAATGTAGCGGTAGCCTTTTTAACTTATCAGTAACTGCAAAATCAGTAAAGAATTCTCACCAGGTCAATTGAGGGTAATACCAGCTAGAGTATAACCTAGCTCATAATTGTACAGACTGAGCAATATTCTGTGAGTCATTTTTCTTAATTTTACATTATATTTATCAGCATTTATACACAAACACAGAGGGTAATGTGTGCTAATTGGCTACTAATGGGTCGACTGACTGCATGAAAGCCCCAGACAATGCACGCTGTTGAGCTACTTAGCTAGCTAGCCAGTCACCATCAGGGGCATCACTAGACCCGGGGCTCTAGCTCTGGATGTTTTTTTGTCAGCCCCCAGTGTTCTGCGAGCTGACATAAACACAGCGATGGAATCAACATTGCAAGGTGAGCTGACAAGTGCTTTGTGAATGGTGACTTTTGCATGTGCTGTGTTTCAATTGCGCAGATTAGCAGGAACAATAAATCCGATCCATCAATGAATCTCAACATGGTACTGCATTGCTGAATTTGAAACTAGTAGGCAGAGTCAAATTTGGTTTCTAAAAATCATTTTTGATATGTCCCAATAATAACTGCATGGGACGGGAAGAATACCATGCCACAATTAATATAACTATTATTTTTGTATTCGTTCCTGGTTCTTGGATAGTAAAACACTTTATTTGTAGTGACTGCAGTACTGCAGTTACATTGTAGTCTAAGGACTGGTATATTCTGTATGAGGTGTCTAGGATTATCGCTGTCTGTGCGAAAAAGCGTGTTATACTCTGTGGCTTGAGGTAAATGGTAGTTTCCAAAATATCAAAGTTTTTATAAATGGTAATGTCTGAAAAGTTGTTCCTTTGTAGTTTTCTCTGCTGGAAATGTTTTATTCGGATCTGATGAGTTAACCTCTTGCGGAGAATATCTGTGCCAGATATATTTAAAAAAAATTTTAAATGTAAATAAATCTGTTCTCAGTGCCCCATGAGTAGATTGGTATAGTTGGGGGCAAAAGCAGCACCCATCGCCGTAACCATGAAAAAGCCTAAACTAATTAATTATGCATAAACATGAAAGAAAAGGAAAAATGAAGTAATTGCGACGTCCATTATAAGGTTTGTAACAAATGTAAACTGTGTTTATCCCTAAATATTTTCTAAATTGTTCACTTGCCACTGCAGTCGTGCACTGTAAAAGAACAGGATTAATTTCAGTCTTGTTTTAAAAAACAATGTGATATAGAATAAAATGTTTTTTTTGTATTTGACTTGACACTAATAGCATTTGTCATCAGAAAAATGAACTTTATTTCATTTGTGCTGTTTTTACAAATAATGTAATAGCCCACATAAAATATAGCTAATGTAATTAACACGCATGCAATCCTCCCAGCCCCTGTTCATCTGAGCCGCAAGTGTTTTGAAAGTTTGGTGACTAGCCTGGTCACCATCTACCGTACTCCAACGCAACTTTTGGTAACTATTTCCCACCAAGTCAAACAAGGGCTATAAAAACTACCTAGCTCAAAATGGCACAGACAGAGTAATATTCTGTTAGGCATTATATATATTTTTTTTACATTCATCCAATTATATACACAAATAAATTAAATGTAGATAATGCTACTCAGCTCCTTACCTGTGCTAACGCTACACCTCTGGACCTGGGGGGTTACAGTTATACATATATACAGGTCCTTCTCAAGAAATTAGCATATTGTGATAAAGTTCATTATTTTCCATAATGTAATGATAAAAATTTAACTTTCATATTTTAGATTCATTGCACACCAACTGAAATATTTCAGGTCATTTATTGTTTTCATACTGATGATTTTGGCATATAGCTCATGAAAACCCAAAATTCCTATCTCAAAGAATTAGCATATCATGAAAAGGGTCTCTAAACGAGCTATTAACCTAATCATCTGAAACAACTAATTAACTCTAAAAACCTGCAAAATATTCCTGAGGCTTTTAAAAACTCCCAGCCTGTTTCAATACCTCCTTAGGTAAAACACACAAACACTGTATTTTTGGTTTCATTCAACTACTTAATTAATTGCACAAATATATATACCTAATCCAGATGCCTTTTATCTAATGGTACATGTGTGAAAGAAAAGACACAGATCTTTTTTAGAGAAAATCTCTGGCTATGCTATATTCGTCACAATACTGGAACTTTATGTATGATCGTTTTCAGTAATCTGTTCACACACAGAAAGCATCTCATTCCATTAGTGTATAAGGTGTTATTGTCAGGTTGCCTAGGTTACTTTCAAAATGTAATCTGTTAAAATTTAAATTCCCTGTCAAAATATTATCAGGAACAGAATATCTGGATTACCCCAAATAATATTTTAGATTAGTTCCTAATACTTTGAGAACATTAGAATAACTGACAGGGTGGTCCAGTGGTTTAAAGATGTTGCCACTGGTGCAGATATACTGCTAAATGATGGGTTCCAATCCTACTCTGCCAGGATTTTCTAAACAACGTTCAAATATATACCACATTCTACATGTGTATTTTATCATAAATTTACCAAAACTCATTGTCAGCAGCCAATATATGGAATTCTAAGCCTCCCTGTACGCTTTGTGAAGCAGAGGTTCAAACATCTCAGAAAATCAGGAATTGCAATGGACATGGTGCTTGTTGTCACGCTCAGGCCCGGTTCCTGGCACAGGTGGACAAGGTGGTCGCCAATGGTGCCAAGACACAGGGGTTTTGCAAGCAGCCCAAAGAAAACTATGTCTGCTGGATGGATCATATACACACCGGCACAACGAACAAAATCAAGCGCACCACTCTGACTTTCTCGCATGTTGAGTGCTCTATTCTACAGCACTGCACTGTTGCGGGGGATGGGCAATGTGTGAATCGAAAGAGTTCAATAAAGGGCACACTGCCATCCTCACGAGTCACGCTCAGCTCTGTAGCTGACTAGTATTTGGGGCGCTGGGTTAACTGTTAGCTACACGGCAGGCAATATTGCAATTTAAGACCATGGCTAGTTCAAGTAATCAGTCACAAACAAGCACATCAGCGAATATGTCACGGTGCACTGAGTATAAGAAAGAAAGAGGGGAGTAAATCTCCACAGGTACTGTGTGTACTCATGTTGGTAACTGTTCAAATATTAGAATGCTTTTACTACTGAGTTGTGGTTGTTTCACCACCAGTTTCACCTCCTGTCTCTTAAATGTATGAACTTACTGTAAGTTTCTCTGGATAAGAGTATCCACTAAACAACTCTGTTTACACTTGATAATAATAAAAAAATCTGGGTTGTTTTCAACTTTGACTAAAGACTTTGTTAAAATGAGCTACATTAGAAGTAGCTGTAGTTGCATTGTCAATATATATTTAGAAAAGTTGTGCCAATGTTTATTACGGCTTCTTCTGCCTGTGTTGATTGGCCTAAACCATTTCTATAGTAATATTGGTACCAGTTCACTAATTCTAAATTTATATATAACATCTTATGCAGAGCGATACATCATCAGAATGCTTGGTGAAACAAAATAACTGAATAGTAATGCATTCTAATCAATGAATTCAGTGAGCACCATAATTCACTCAGACAGTGACAATGTTTTTTGTTATTTTAGTCCTGTACTCTAGCACTTTGAGGTTGAAAGGATGCGATGACAATTAGGTTGGAAGTGCAGACTGTTTCAGCTTTAGTTTGAGGACACACAAAATGGATAAATGTCATTGTAGTGGAATTTGCTAACATACAGTGGCCCATTTGGGAACTACTGCATTGAAAAGAAGTTTTTAGTGACTGTCATGTCAGAAGCGTGAACGGCAAAATGGTTTTGGGTGTATAGGGGTCTGGAGTATTCCTTTAAATCAACATGTACTGTACATCTTTCACTACTTGATTGGATAATGGTTTTCTTTCACCACTTTTTTAAATGTTCAGCAAAATATGGCTTCCAACTTTCTAAGTATATTTGTTATTAATGGCAGTGTGTCCTCTTTATTTTGGTTTCTGAAAAGTAACCCAAGTTCAAGTTTAGTTTATTGTCACATGTACAGGAGATGCAGATTTAATTACATGTACAGGGAAAATCTAGTGCAAAGCCTCAGCAATGTCAGATGTGCATAACAAACTTTAGAAACTTCAAATTGACCAGATTTCACCTGGCTTCAACACTGACTGAATAAAACCGATAACTGTGTAAGTGAGATAATCCAACGCAGCGGTTAATGTGTCATTGATAGGGGGTGTGGGTGAGATACCTACAAATGCATTTCACCTAAAAGCCTGGCAGCATATTTGCACTTAATTATGGGTTTACAAAATAACAAAGAATGCATAGTCTGAGTGCTTCTGTTAAGTTGGGTCATATGTTGTTGTCTTTAAATTTCAGAATGCATAGTACCATACTCTATACTATACTCTATACTCTATACTCATACTCTATACTCTCACAAAAGATTTTGTGAATCGTAAAAAAATCATAGGTAGTCCTTCATAAAGTCAAAATTGTATTTTAAATTAGTAGTGGGCTAAGTCACTGCATTGCAGGAGAATCTACGTCATGATAGTTAGTGGTTAGTTAGTGGTTCAAACCTGACTGGGTTCTCCAACTTTCCCCAGGCCTGTGGGAATTGGACACCAATTGTGTGTGTGTGTGTGAAATTAGATGAACGCCATTAAAAGTGACAAACTCACGCCGGATTAAGCTGACTACTTGTTTTAATATTTAGTATTTTAAGCAAAAAGGTATGTGGTTGGCAAACATGTACTTTACTTTGATTGATTTGATTTGTATTTATTTTGAATGAATAGATTGAATGCATATAAAGGCTTTACCCGTCTCTCTCCCTCAGTCTGTTTTCCTGCTGTAGTTCTGTAGACTGGGTGTTGCTGTGGCCCTGTAGCCCATCAGACAGCCCCCACTGTGACCAGGCCCAGGACCTGCTACGCTGTGAGATCGTCAACCCCCTACGCAGGTCTGTTTGTGAGCGACGATGGCCCGAAGCTACACATACGTCCCTACTTGTTGATACATCTGAAGTTTATTCAAATTGTGCTTCTAGCCCATGTATTGTGTGTGTTTCTGTTTGTGTCTCACAGGTTTGGCTATGTGTGTGCTAGTAAGACCATGGCCCTGAGACGGCTTCTGGAGGCAGAGAGTAGTGATGCAGGCTTCACCAACCAGGAGAAAGGTGTGTTTCTATCGGTTTATTACGTAGGACCAGGAAAGATCAAACTAGCTACTCTTTGAACGTTGTTTTGTACATACAACAGCTGACTAAAGACTTTCAGCTGAAGGAGATGTTCGGTAGTCCTATGGTAAATGCTTCATGCAGTATATGCCATTATTCGTCGTTTGACTTGGGCTGCAGTTTGTTCCTTTCCCTGGCTAAGGGACTCCACACAGCTTCAGTTACGATGAGGTCAGCACTCTGAGGTGGCCAGTCTTATACCAATGACTGTTACATCTACATACTTCTTCACCTAGTTGCACTTGCATTTGTTTGCCGATAGTGTGGGATCATCTTTATACTTGAGGATACATTTTTGAAAACAATCCAAGATTGACATTTCTTATAAAACTTCTCACTTTCGGTGCAAGACGATGAACAGCTGAGCTTCGCTGGATTTCATTTTGTACCTCAAATCAATGCCATTTTAAATACTGTTTGACAGATCCAGGCATTTTTGGTATATTATTTTTCCAGTTATCCCTAAGTTTTATCAAATTTCTTTATAAAATGTCTTCTAACCATCTCACAAGTTATCAGTTACCTTTTTAACAACCTGAGAATCTTAATACTTGTTATTGTATTTATGTTTACTCATAATATAATGTTAGTGTTTTACAAGCAAATAAACCCTTATTACCCAGAAAATCGCTTGAAACTACTCTCTGGCTTAACACTAAACAGGGGTAAATATCATCGGGGGAAGGACTCAGAAAGTGTAGCTATAGTGTGTTCACGGAAGCCTCTCATATCTCCTGTCAGATCCAGAAGAATTCCTCAACAAGCTTTTCCAGCTCCTCCGGGTCGAGCCTCTTCTCAAGATCAGGTACAATTAAAACATATTTCTGTCTTTCTCTTTCATTCCTCTTTCTCAGTCTCCCTCTCATTCTGTGTTAACAGGCTCACCCTAATGTTTTTCCTCGCCTCTCGTTTTCTCCCTACTCATTGGTTTCTCTCCTGTTAGGTCAGTGACCCAGGCGCAGCAGCTTCAGGAGTGTCACCTCTACCAGCTGTTCCCTCCCTCCATCCCCCTGTCTCCCTCCTCGCCTGCCCCTCTTTCTCCGTCCCTGTCCCCTGACCCTCTGTCCTTCCCAGCAGCACGGATGAGGGTATCCAGTGTTCAAACACTGCTGGAGACCTCCTTCCATCACGCAGGACTCAAATTTTCAGAGGTACACATTATAAACCAACCATTGCACAAAGTCATATTTTGTGGTGTGATAGATCGTTAAATTAATTGCTAACATTCTTAATTAGTAACTGATTTAGGGCAAAATTTCCCTGTCAAAGATAACCTGTCTTTCCTCTGTGCTTAGTTGAGCTCTCCTTGCCATAATATGAACTCCTACAATGCAGACTTATACTGGCCTTATGCCACATAGGGCTAAAATCTGAATACCAAACCTACATTGTCACAACATAACCCCCCAACCCTCCAGGCCCCCTCCTGCCTCTCTCTCCTCATGCCAAGATTTGGGAAAAACTTCAAGATGTTCGATGCCATCCTGCCCTCCCTCACCATTGACATCACAGACCTATTGGATGACAGTACGTACCAATAGTGTATATATCCCACATAGTCACTTTAATCCTGATCTAATACAGTTTTCTCTCTGACCCTCGATTTTCCCGCGCTCTTCCTTTTTTCCGCCACTGTTCTCTCCGCCACTGTCCTCTCCCTCTCTTTGCATCTCTCTCATCCATCTAGCGCTCAGACAGTGCAGTATCTGCCAGACTGTAGCAGAATGGGAGTGTCTGCAGTGTTATGAAGACCTGGACATCACACCTGGTCACCTGAAGCAGTATTGCCACACCTGTAACACTCAGGTAGGCTATCCGTAACACTATCCTGTAACACTCAGGTAGACTATCCGTAACACTATCCTGTAACACTCAGGTAGACTATCCGTAACACTATCCTGTAACACTCAGGTAGACTATCCGTAACACTATCCTGTAACACTCAGGTAGACTATCCGTAACACTATCCTGTAACACTCAGGTAGACTATCCGTAAC
>JACXGM010019712.1:0-18250 GCA_016801145.1 Umbra pygmaea
TATGTCTAACTACATACAGTATGTCTAACTACCTGGGTCTAACTACATACATTATGTCTAACTACCTGGGTCTAACTACATACAGTATGTCTAACTACATACAGTATGTCTAACTACATACATTATGTCTAACTACCTGGGTCTAACTACATACATTATGTCTAACTACATACAGTATGTCTAACTACATACAGTATGTCTAACTACCTGGGTCTAACTACATACATTGTCTAACTACCTGGGTCTAACTACATACAGTATGTCTAACCACATACAGTATGTCTAACTACCTGGGTCTAACTACATACAGTATGTCTAACTACCTGGGTCTAACTACATACAGTAGTTACCAAGCTGTCATTGATAGGCCCTAGATGGCTGTTATAAAGAAATCTGCTTGCAAGCCTTTAAACCTCACTTTACCAGTTCCATAGACCTTCCTGTCTCACAGATACCATCTCACCATTAACTGTCTTGCAGAACTTTACACAAGCTTTACATGTACGTAACAACACTCTGGTACTGGTCCCTTCAGAATGAAACACCCCATATAGCTTAGTTGAAAACCAATACCTCCCCAAAACTGCTCCCAAACAGCCCATGTGCTCCAGCAGTCGTAAAGCCTTAGAATAACACGCCCAAATCTACTAGCCCAAACAGCTGCCTAGAAGGAGACGGAGGAAGCCAAGAGCTCTTAGCATATTATCTCCCACAGCAGGGGAGCCATGTATCACTGCTAGAAACACACAGCCACCAGACAAACACACCAGACAGCAGGACGAAACATGTCGCTCTGAAAAGCACTAGTCCCAGGACTCGGTCATCTGTCATTTGCCCTAACATGGCATGGTCATATGGCTGCATGTCTAAAACCAATGTTGGGATCATACCCGGGGGGGAAATGGAAGGGCCACTGAGGATAGCAGAAAGCCATTCTACTAAGAATGTCCCAGAACATGTACTACCCCAGGACTCTTCAAGTTACTATTGTAACAAAAAATGTATTACAAAGCTCCTATGAAGGCAAGTTGATCACATGACCATGCATCTGAAGTGCCTTTAAAACAGACTGTAGCTTGCGAGCTAACTAGCGACATATAACTACTTTGGGAATTTGAGAATTTGTTGAAAATATATATATTAACAATCTATAAGTTAACTAGCAGTTTTGAGTAACCACATTGCGAGCTACCTGAAAAATACAATGTTTTCATGGAGAGTATATTAATACATTTGGGTTGGCTGCGTGATAAGGAGAGGCAAAGCGATTGATTAATAACCCCACATTCCTAGGTAGTGCTGGCTAATTGCTAATGGCTAACCCCTGAAAAATACCTGGTCTCGTAGTGTTGCAGGTAAATGCATCATTCAGCCGCGAAATATACATTTGATTATATGGTTATTAACATTTCTTACTGTCCTGCATTATTCCTTGAGCTCATTGTCTATTGTCCATGTTACATTTTTATGGAAAATCTTCTGCTATTCAAGGTTTATGGTAAAAACTTCCAAGGCCTCTAAGTGGAACAGTGGTCTAAGTTAGCGATTTCCAGTACAACTGCATTACTGTAACTATAGATGTTTGAATACTGTTCATATCCTGTTGCCATAACAACAATGCCAAACGGTCCTGCATGACGGGGCAGAATTTGGCTCAGCCCCAGTTGGACAGACGGATGTTAGACAGTGCTGCCTTGTCACATTCCACTGTGACATGTTGGCCAACCATAAAATCTTTCTGGTTGCCTGCTGTAGAATGTGTTCTCCACAGCTTTTGTGTGTGATTGATACCTACGTGGTTGAGTGAGCATTGTGATAACAATCAGAACGACTTGATGTGCTTGGAGGAAACACACTGAAACATCGAGCACTGCTGCAGAGATTTTAGGACCAGAGGCGCCCTTTTTTAAGGGGGTACAGTGTGCACAACACACGGAAACATTTGGCTCAAAAATCAATGGGCCTCTGCTTAGGACCATAATCGCAAATTGGACATCACAGAATTGAGAGTGGAGAAATCTTGGTTTATAATTTTTCCCGATTGCTAAAACAATAAAAGTGAATGCTCAGACCAAAGCGTCGAAACCGTAACGTTTGCATGCATTTGGTACACTCAGGCAATAAACACAATGTCGGCATGGCACTGTAAACAATTCTGTAACACACAGTGCAAAACACTACTCACATCGTGCATGTGTTACACACATTGACCAATGATGAAACACACTGCAGTCAGCACGTCCATTCAATAGTTAAAACACACAGGACATTAGCAACAACCCCGCACATACAGTAAAACACTTAACCTGTAACTCAACACCAATCAGTCACTATACATATAATTCAGGTATGAGCACCTGTCGTGAGACAATTGTGAATAAGGAGGCTGAAGGACCAAGGGGAAGGAGAATATGATGAAGAGACGGGAAGAGGGAGAGGAGAAGGAGAAAGAGACGGGGAAGAGGGAGAGGAGAACGAGGAAGAGACGGGGAAGAGGGAGAGGACATAGAGGAAGAGACGGGGAAGAGGGAGAGGAGATAGAGGAAGAGACTCTGGTAAAAACCAGACATTGGGACTGAAACATTATCGGCCAAAGGGCCATCGAGAACGTCGCCGGGCAGTGCAGGGGCAATATCACCAGGTGTGCCGCAATTAGTGGTCAGGGGGTCCTCCATCACTATGCCACCCTGGGTCCCTACAACACTGCACACATACTGACATCTCTGCATGCACTACATGCCGCGGTCACATAGGACCAACCAGGGCAGCCCATGTTCGTTGTCATCTGGGATAATGTCAGTTTCTACCGGGCTGCTCTGGTCCGAGACTCAACCAGTCCATTTCATGGTGCTGTACCTGCCCCCTTATTCTCCGTTCCTCAACCTGATAGAGGAATTATTTTCGGCATGGCGGTGGAATGTCTATGACCGCCTACCACATGCACGCGTGTTGCTCCTGCGAGCAATGGAAGAGGCATGCAGAGACATCGAGGTGGGGTCGATCCATGGGTGGATACGCCACACCCGTCGATATTTTCTCTGTTGTCTGATGAAGGAGAACATCACCTGTGATGTGGACAAGGTGACGTGGCCCGACCTCAATCAACGGAGTGATCCCTGACTTGTAATGGGAGTTGTTGTGCTACCTGTACAATGTATCACTGAGGCTTGGTTGCGAGAATAAAAACAGTTTAAAAACTACAAATGACAGAAGTGTCTTGAGTAAAGTTGACCAGTGTGTTGTGTCTGTTTGACTGTTTATTGTTCATGTGCATGTGTGTTCCCTATTGTTCTGAAGAGGGCCTTTTGAAGTCATTGGGCCCTATTTTAACGGTCTGAAATGCAAGTATCAAACGCGAAACATTTATTTTACAAAATGTAAATAAAGAAATGTCACAAGACATAGCCTACTTTCCGATGTTTTGGACTCTCACTGAATCACGAGGTTATGAATGCATGGTAATATTTTTGCAATGCAGTCTAACATTAGACCGAGATTACTCTTCTGTCAAATAAGCTTTCCACTCCTGTTTTGCATTTCTGGGCATTTAAGTGGCTGGCACGCATTTCAACATCACGTCTCCTGAAGTCCTCTAATATTTCCTAATTAATGTCATCAACACATCCATGATTCGTGGAAATGTTGCGTAAAATACAACAACCCACAAAGAATTCTGCGACTTGAGTAGTGTACCTGTTCTATCCAAACACCTGACGCGCATTTTCAGTGTGCCAAATGTTCGTTCAATTATGCTACACTGCGTGTTTGTGTTTGTGTTTTTCATTAAATGGCATTTTACGCACTTGCTGGCATCATAAATTGTGTCATAATTAACCATGTCTTTAACGGATAGCTGTTGTCCCCTTCACAGCCACCCATCCAAGGGAGGGTTCCTCATGGCAAAGTTGCCATAAGTGAGTCGTGGCTTGAGCCTGAGTAATTCTGAGTAACATGGGTGACTTTACTATTACTATTTTTCCTTCTAATTATGTATTGCAATAATAAAGAACTGTTGCATTTGTGTAGATGAGAGGAGCAAAGTGTATGGGCGTTGTGCACATGCTACATTATGGTTAAGCATGCGCCCTTAAAATAGCATATGAATAACACGCCACTGACTTTAAACCAGGTTTTTCTTGGTCAGTGGCGGAATTGTTTTCGGGGACTGCAAGATAGCACCAGGGAACGTTTGCGCCGGAACACGCCTCTTCTTTTCGCTGAACCGCCCAACAAACGCAAGTTCATTCCCTAATTTACCGACGCGCGTCTGTGGAGGGAAAAGTCCCATATGCGTCGGGTGTAAGATAGGAATGATACATGCGTTTGTGTAAAAAGTCAATTGCGCTGGGTGTAAGATAGGGCCCAGAGTGTTAAGTTTTGATTGCAAAATGGCAGTTTTGACATGGCAGTTAGATGTTAATCTCCAAGTGTAGTGTAAAGAATTCTTGTTTGTTGAGTTTTGACACGATGAGCAAAATTTAGAATTTTGTGTGTTAGCAATTGGAAAAAACTGCAATATGGATATTAAGTATATATATATTTTTTAAACGTTTGTGTAATGTCCTAGAACATCTGGAGTCTTACACTATTATTGAGCATCATCGATATCTTTGTTCATGCTAAACCTCATGTGATTGGTTGATCACCTCAGCCTCTACAATTTCCAAGGTTCCGCAAATTCCGAGTAGGGTAGAGGAGTGCAGGATGTTGTGTCGAAGTTCTGCATGTACTTCCAGTAGAAGCTGAGATCGCGACCCTAACTTTAAATACTGTTGACCTACACAGTGTGCGGAGTGCTTCGTCATTTCTGTACCTCATAGATCTAAGACAACCAATTGAATCAGCCCCGGAAACTAATGACAGGAACGTCATATTGCCGTTTATAGACTGGCCTGTGCTTTCTGCCCTCCACTTCCTGCCCTGTGCCAGATTACCAGATAGACAAATGTGTGTCTCCATCATCCTCTGCCCCATTCTCGTCTGTCTCTGACCCCGGTACGCCTCTCCATCTTGGTACCATAATCCACTTAGGTGGCTCTTTCTTCTCTTCCTGTATGGCTCTAAGCCGGAACATTGATTCCATTATAAGGACCTACTCTATGACCTGCTCCTATTCCATTAGAAAGGCCCAATCCAAAACCACGCACGGTCTTCATCCAAATACATCATAGAGTCTGGAATGGTGTCTCATCAGAGGGTGATGGCAGCCCTCTGCGCTCTTCTCACTCCTCCCCACAGCTCAGAATAGCTAGTGACAGATGGAGCGGAGAGGGAGATGGGGGACTGGGTAGAGGTCTGAGAGCGCCACACAGGGAGGGGAGCTTTCCCTCTGAATTGGATTTCACTGATGTAAATGATGACAGAGAGTCTAGGGCTTTCTCTCAGCAGTGAGACAAGGCTTCTGTTACTCTGCCCCCCCCCCCCCCCACAACTAGCAAGGGATCACACCGTTCCTAGAGGACGTGCATACGGATCAAGGTGGATCAGGTCACTCAAAGGTCCTGATTGGACATAATATCACCTGATTTGACCTGCTTGGGTCACATGATTTATGAACTACATTATAACCCAGTTGACAGATTCTACTTCAGGGCTGGAGGGTACATGGACCCCCTGACACATACACATCAGTCACACCACGACAATGTCTCCTACATTTCTCTCCAACTTCTTTGACTTTCTTTTTCCTCTGCCCCCATTTCTGACTGTCGAGCTCCAGTCCAGTTTGCTTCCAGCACGTTCTCAGATCTAAATTTAACCCCCTCTCTCCTCTCTCCTGCGTCGGCACTTAATGGCCTATCGCGTTACCGGTTTATTGATAAAACAGCACTATTCAGCTCACAGGGTACCTGGCTTTTCCTGGATACCTGCCTGCGCCAGCAGCTCTTTTTCCGCAGTATCATTATTCTAACAACCTAGAATTGTCGGATCAAAAAGGGAAACACAAAATCCATCGGACGCCACCAAAATTGAATGGCCTATTTGTGTACTGCTATGAGCGGCCTTGTTGGCAGCAATTACAGATCAATTACTGTTTAGTGTTCAGTAGGTGAGCTAGTCCAGGCAGGGACATGTGAGGGTGTACTGTAGCTCACTTGGTAAGAGAATTGTTTTCGATTCGATTCCCGTTAAAGCCAGTATGAAAAATAATGGAAACTCATGCCCTCAATACTATAAGTTGTTTGATGTAAGGTATAGGTTGTAGGATGTAGGCTGTCGTATGTAGGTGTTAGGAGATAGAGGGTGGGCTTTGCAGATGACTCCTGAACCTTTCAGGACCTGACCTCTTTCCCTAACTGGCTAGGTCTCTCTGCAATAGTGTTCCATCTAGTTCCTTCCGTGACCAGGTCTAAAGAGAACACCGTTTGTTCTTTTTTAAAATGTATTAAAAAACCCATTTCACCGTGGATGATCCCAGTGGCACCAGAGCAACAGGGGTGAATATTCATTATTCAAATCTTCTCCTGAACGGCTCCCCATTCCAATATGTTCAGTGGCAGATGAGATGGCTCAGCCATATTGTCCACAGGGAACACAGACTAATCGGCGGGCCTCCATAAAATCCATATCCAACGCTAGGACCAGACACCTCCCATTATACAGTATAGGATCAGCGAGACCCCCCCCCACCAACTGACCAATCACCCAATACCCTGCCCCTCTCTCTCACCCCATCCCATAATACCAGTATTGATCAGTAACTATGCTATATGCGGATGATTTCGGTGGTGACCGAGGAAGATGTCAGGCTATATTTGGGTCCCCTTGTTACCTGAACCATCACTTCAAACTGTATTGATATAGCTGATTTAGTATCATTTCTCCTGTATTGTATACTCCAGCTGCACATTGTATCTTTTCTTTATACTCTATTGGTTTAGCTGCAAATTGTATAGTCTCTTTATATTGTATTAGTATAGCTGGATACTGTCCAGATACTCAGTATTGTTTTGGATAGCTGAGAATACTGAGCGAGAATACTGAGCGAGTATTCATAATTTGAAATGGTAATTTACCTAGCAGATGCCTTAATGCAACATGCTTTAGTAAATTCCTTGTTCAGTAGCTCCTGTATCATTTGAAAGTCAACAAACCCCATTGCACACTTTACATTTTGCTATCAAAAGTAATCTAAAAGGGATTACATTTACTGTTTGCCCCCTAAAGATCTACACAACTTCTTTATATAAGTGAACAAAAATGTTCCTGATGAATTATAAAAATAAATAAAACAATGTCTTCATTGTCTAGAGTACAGTATGTCTAGCACCTCAGAATCCTTTTGAATCATATCCAATGTATAACTCCTAGTGAATCATATATATAACTCCTGTATAACTCCTAGTGAATCATATATATAACTCCTGTATAACTCCTAGTGAATCATATATATAACTCCTGTATAACTCCTAGTGAATCATATATATAACTCCTGTATAACTCCTAGTGAATCATATATATAACTCCTGTATAACTCCTAGTGAATCATATATATAACTCCTGTATAACTCCTGGTGTATTTTTTCAAAAGCCCAAGCTCACTGAAATTGGTTAGGAGTCCTTGATAGACAGCAATATTCAAACTCTGTTTCTGAGTAACACTGAACACCTCTTAGAAAACTGTTTTCATGAGTATTTGGCATAAGAGTTTGCTGTCTATCAAGGTTTCACATGGTCATTTGGTCATTTCAATCGTGACAAACTAGCAGACAGTGTTAACCCTTGACTGTCCTCACAAAAAAGACATTGTGTGCTCTACCACAGTGTTTCCCAACCAGTGGTACGTGTACCCCTAGGGGTACGTAGGCAGTCCCCAGGGGGTATGTGGGGAGATAAAAAATATATAATCATTTATTATTATTACCAATATTTTATAATATGTTCAAGTTATTTAAATCTCAATATGCAGGAAACCATTTAATGAGGTCACTGGTGTGACATTTCTAGCTTATTTTGTATTTATATGACTATTTATTTTGTTTATTTTCCGTTCGCATTTTTCTATCACTTTGGCTTCCCCGCCAGTTGACTCTGGGCTCGTGCCTCAATGGCCGCGCGCCATGTGACTCACCATTGAACCAAGCAGATACAGTATAGCTTTGAGTAGAAGAAAGAAGCTAGCAATGGATCAATGGCTGAAAAAAACACACTGGTCCAAGTAGATGCATTGCTAGATGCAGCTCAAGTGAACCTGTGGAAAAAATCGAATTACCGTCAATTTCATGGACAGTATGTCCTCTTCGGTTTCACGTTCACACATACGGAACCGCGTCAGTCACTGTGCTTCCTCGGCGGCGATGTGCTCTAAAATAATAGCATGAAACCAGCCCATTTACTGGCACCTAAGTACCAAGCGTCTGTCCTGTGTGGGTAAGTGAGCAGAGTTTTTCCAAAGAAAACGATCAGAATTTACGGGAAGTCAAGAGAAATGAAAGAAAGCAACTGCAGTGTCAAGCAAAGCATCCGAGGCCTCATATGCCGTGATTCTACTTGTGGCTAAGTCCAAAAAGTTGTTAACTATAAATGCTGCTGTTATTCTTGTAAAAAAAATGATTGATAAGAAAGCAGCTGATGTACTGATCGATGACATCGGCTTCGATATTGTTGATCAAACGGTGGAAAAGTGCAAACATTCGCTCTGCAGTTGGAAGAATTGACTGATGTCAGAGGGAAAGCCCAGTTGATTTCATTTGTGCGATACAGAGACATTTCAGAAATTAATGAGTACATTCTATACTGCAAGAAGCTAACAGGGAGAACTACGAGTGACAATGTTTTCACGTTATTGACAGCTTTTTCTCAGAGCACAATCTGGATTGGAAATCCTGTATTCATGTGTGCCCGGAGGGTGCGGCATCAATAACTGGGAGGGTGAAAGGGTTGCGCAAGTAAAGAAGGTAAACGTAAACGTTGAGTAGAATCACTGTATCATTCACAGGGAGTCGCTGGACTGTAAGAGAAGAGTCCAAAGTTACATGATGTTTTGAATGACGCAGTGAAAGCGATTAACTTTATCAAATTGAGTCCTCTGAATCACAGACTGTAAGGCTCTGTCATGACAGTGATCACTAACAGCTACTGCTTCACACCGATGTACATCGAAAGGGAAAACACTTCAAAGGCTTTCTGAGCTGCGCAACGAAGTACCGTAAGTGCTTTTCTATCAGTTCATTCCCACCCCCTTGAGGCTGTGCTGGAGAACACAGACTGGGTAGCCCACCTTGTCTTTCTTGCTGATGTGTTCAGCAAACTGAACAACTTGAATTTAACTTTGCAAGGTAAGGACACACATTCTGAACATGTATGACAAAGTGTGTGGATTCATGAAGAAGATCAAGCTATGTGAGAGGACGATGGAGACATAAATTGTTTTGTTCCGCTGGACATACACGACAGTTTATATTGTTAGTCAAAATACTGTGTGAGGAAGAATATGCATTTTTAATGTTTTTAACTGTATTTAGAATGTTTATCGTACTGACGGCAAACAGTGATGGGAAAAATACAAATCATGCACAAGACCAAACAGATCTCGCCAAAACTGGAACAAACTGCACAAAATCTGCCAGGTGCAGAATCCAGTTCAAATTAAGAACTTCATGTAGATAATTTCCATAACCTGACGCTGTCACCACAATACTTGATAATACAGAGGGTTTGATTTGATGTTTTATTGGATATAACACAAACCTGTCATTTTTATTTTGGGTCAAAAAGTGTACGACTTGTAGCATTACTTAACAACAATGATAATTGAAAGTGGACTTTTTACTCAGACTTTTTTCACTTTGTCATTCCGACTAGTAATGAGCAGTAAATGTGATGTTGATCCATTTCAGTTATTTTGTATTGTGATGAAAGCATAATGTTATGGATATACTTGTCACCAACAGGAACTCTGGAGTTATTCATATTGAAAAGAAACATCAAAAGAGCAAAGCCCATGTACAAAGACAGAGGAATGCCAGATGCAGTCTTATTAAAACCTAACCCTGGGATACAATTACAGTATTCTGTGGGACAATGGAAAAGGTTTAACGCAAAACCACCAGAATGTCTTCCTTCAGAAGATGCCTGTGAGGTGGAGACCCGTGAGATGTGGGAGTTATCAGGACACCAGCTCACTGTTTAAATGGCTTATCAGGGAACACTCCAGGCTATCATCCCCTATTCTCTCTCTCTCTCTCTCTCTCTCTCACTCTTTCTCTCTCACTCTGTCTCTCCCTTTCTTTAGGTCTTTCCGTGCTAAGCCTAAGAAGTGCCTGTGATCAATACCTCCAAGTCTGCCCCTGCTTCTAACCACAGGCCTGGGGGCTGAGCTGCCCTAGGGGGGCTGACTGGAGGCTATGTCAATGCTGTGTCAGCATCCTCTCCGGACCACATCAACACCCCCACCACGCTTAATTCTCTCCTCTCCTGCCGTCTCCTCTCAGTTCCTGTCCCCTCATCTGTCAACCAACACCTCAACACAGTTTGTCACTCAAATGTTCCTTACTTTTGTCATTCTAACACTACACCCCCCCTTCTCAAACCCTGCACACCCCCCCCCCCACCCCAACGTGGATGTTAAATACCATTCAAATGTCACCCTGCCATATTGATTGGAATAATAATTCTGAGAGGTGGGAGAGATGGCTAGTTGATGCTAAGCAGGGAGTGCGACGGCGAAAGCAATGCCTCACTGTCAGAAATTTGCCACGTAAGACATTCTGGGTTCCCGCCCCAACACTGCGCCTCCGTAGATATGAACGCAGGTTTATGGTAAGACCACAGACGCTGTGTGTCTGTGTCATTCACCATCACACTGTAGTAAACCAATGACAGGCTCTACGGGGGGGGGGCTTAATTTATGTTGGGGTGTGTGAATGTGTGTAAATGTAGGAGTGATTTATTTATAGCTTGTTCAACAGAACATTAGAGTAGCGATAAAACCAAACAATGAACGTGTTTCAGGTGTTTGACCCATTTTGGGTTTGTGAGCCGTGAAGAGAACTCATTTAACCAGCAGTAAATACTCTTCCCTGTGAAAATTTACATCCCGTTCAGCACGGCACATCATAACAAAACATCTTTTAGTGGAGCTAAAAACTCTGCTCTCATTGGGTACAGTTCAAGAGTATGTTCTCCCTATGTGAACAGGAATTCGAGTTCTGGTCTACTGTAGCATGTAAACGTAGATTAATTACATTCTATCTTACCTGGCGGGCACCTCGATGTTGGAGATGGCATAGAAGTACTTAAGCAGATTCTCCCTCTGCACATATGTTCCCCCCAGGGCCGGTCTGAGCAGCCTCAGTCTGAGGTTGGTGAAGGTGAAAAAGTCCCTCAGGCCCTTCATACTTTCCATGCGCGTGTACAAGCTGTCCATGTTGTGCAGCCTCGGCCCGGCGAACACGGCGAACCGCTCCCGAACCTCAAACTTCACATTCTTGTCATTCTTCGACCCGACCCAACGCGAGTACTGTTCAGTGCAGATGACCCTGGTAATGTTTGCCGGCGACAGGTCGCGAACGCTCTTTGGCACCATGCTGAAGGCGTCGAGACAGTCATCAGCGTAAAACTGGTAGGACTGCCAGGAGCGGCCATGGTCCATGGATTTGTCCAGCACCATGACGGTGGGTCGGCCGTACTCGAAGGTTATGGCGATGTCGTCCGTCAGCTCCAGGCTCTTGTTCCAGGCCAGGGAGATGTTGGCCAGAAGGGGTTCTGGGTAACGGGACCATGTGACCGTCTGCCAGTAGGTGATGAGGCCGGTGCGCTCGCGGTCATGCATGAGCTGAGGGGGATGGGCCAAGTCTGGGTTGGAGGCATCGCACTCGTCACTACACATGTATGGGTTTTCCTAGAAAGAGCCAGAAGAAACAGGTAAACATTACTTACTAGTAATGTGATCCACTAACAGTCTCATACAGCTGACAACATATGCACAATGCTTCCAAAATATTACTTTTATTTCAATAGCTTTGTTATGCAGTCAGGCAGAAGTAGTCGAAGAGTGGTCTAAAGGTATTGGTAATCAAAATAAAAAATGATACTCTACGCGCATGCATTTCTTGTGATCAACCGAGTGAACTGCACCTGCAGAAAAAAAATTAAGCAGTCAGTCAAAAGCCCACAGCCAGCCTAATAATAACAAAAGCAAGTTACAGTTCTGTGGAGGCCGAGTTTATAAATCATCTGATTTATGGTGACACCGCGATAAGAGGAAAAAAACAACAAGCATAAGCAAAACCTAGAGGAGCCATCGCGTACCCCACGCCTCACAGAACTAGTGCTGGGTCACTTCTCATCCTAGCCTGGAGGTATGATCTCTGGTCTTCCTGCCTGCCTTTCCTCAGAAGTGGTTAGTTGATTGGTTCATGTCACTTATGGGCCCAGAGGTTCCACTGACATAGGTTCTGTTTGGGCCTAGAGGTTCCACTGACATGGGTTCTGTTCAGGATTAGGGTGAAGTGATCAAAACAAGGTTTTGTGTTGAAATGTTTCAGGTAGCAGTATATATATTATATATACATTATATATACACAATATATATCCTTTTCAAACTGTTTCTCTAGTGAACATGACCCTGGTGTTCAAGGTCAACAATCTTTTTTTAAGATTGGAAGAATTAATCACCAGCAGACCTGCACATCTTTAAGTTCAAAATTGAGCAGCCCTGCTCGAGTCGATCTGTGTGGGCGGCTATGATAGCTTTATTCTGAAACAACCGGGTCTTCTTTCTGAACTACAACCATAGATTAGATTCTCCCACACTCACAGGGGAGACAATGGTTAAACCTCAGGTAACCTTATTAACTACTGTCATAATGTCTGAAAAACACACACATATCAACAGACACACACAGAAAGATAGATAAGACACATGAACACACGAACACACAGACTGACTACAATAAAACACAACAATTCTATCCCAAAATTTATTGGAATTCTAATCCTGGTGGTAAATATCCCAGAATAAGTATGAATAAAAAGACAATCTGAATACCCACAGCCAGGATTTCAGAAAATTCAGGAATGATCAGAATCAGAAGAAACAGCAACTGCCACGGGACAGGATTAGCTGTTTGTCCTAAGGAAACAAACCCTGGCCTGCCCTAAGGAAATTACCCCTGGCCTGCCCTAAGGACCCCTGGCCTGCCCTAAGGAAATGACCCCTGGCCTGTCCTTAGGAAATGACCCCTGACCTCCCCTAAGGAAATGACCCCTGGCCTGCCCTAAGGAAATTACCCCTGGCCTGTCCTTAGGAAATGACCCCTGATCCAGCGGATGGCGGTCACACTGTATTAACCCTGTCGCCCAGTCCCCGGCCCTCAGTGTTCATGTCTGCAGAGTGTGATGCAGTTAATGCAGTCAAATTTGTTCAGCTTGTATCTGGATGTTGTGTGTTCTGTGTATATTATGTGTGTTCACTTGTTGAGTAGGAGGGGCTTAGCGGTGATGCACTAAATGATGGACTTAACGCTGCACGTGCTGCAGTCTGACCTACCCATAATCCACCAGGGGATGTGTGTCATTGTTTATGGGAGGGTTGTGTGTGACTGAGTGTGTTGGTATTTGTTTATCCCTCCCCCTGCTCCTCCCCTGTTTCCTTCCCCTCCCCATCTCTGCCCCACATTGCTTTGTCCTGCCAGCTGCATGCACACGCACACAGATCCCGGCCAACTGCTGTGGCAGGTGGCCCACACCTCTAAGCCGCTCCAGCAATTATCCTCGCTGGGATTCTGTCGCCGCAAAGACAAGCGCCACGGCAATGGAACTCTGTCGTTGTGTCGACACACAGCGGGTCGTGGTGATAAGTAGGTTCCCTTTTAGGGAGGGATAAATCCCAAATGGAACAAAACCTTGCCCATTCCCTTAAGCTAAGAGTGCTAGGTTTGGCTTGGGACGCCCAATAAATACCCTCAAATCTTAGTAGGTACACACTGTTTCATTTAACCCATGCCAATTGGAACATAAACTTCCTTGAACCCTTGTTCCCTTCATTGGAGGAAGCAAGATCATAGTATAACACTTCCTCATCATGGTCTTAAATCACTAAAACCTAGGTGTAATACTCTAACATAAAATACAATTTGTGTGATTTTGGGAATTGATGTAGTTGGCTGTAACATCCTTGGGCACAAGCGCATCCATCTTTATGAGGAGTAAACACTGTAATACATTATAGAGACATCCCTTCACTAGACAACTGCTTACAAGATGTAGGCTTCAATTCAATAACTCACCTGATAAATCCAATTTATCTGTTTGTCAAAGACGAAAAAGGACGCAATCACATTCAAATGATCTACGGCATCATAAAAAGAAGTGATGCATCGGAACGAAAGCTGTCACTCCTCTTTCTCCCTTTCCCTGGGCCCTCTCTCTTTCTATCACCACCTCCATTCATCCTTTTCTCTATCTGGACTTTTAGTGGTTTGCAGGTATTGCCAACAAGGGGAATAATGTTCATGAAAGCGAAAAGAACACAACGTAGCCGGTGTTGTTTAGAAGATTCATGAAATGATATGACCCACCCATTAAAAAGGACCATGGTGAGCCAGGGACAAAGATATTGCTTTTTGTTTTGTTGTGAACTTAGGTCACTAGAGGACGATCACACTGGCCAACAGCACTACTCAAACTCATAAATAAACAGCCCTACTCAAACTCACGGGCCAACATCACTTCTCAAAATCACTGCCAACAACACTTCTTAAACACACTAGTCCTACCTGTGTGTCTGTTACTGATGTTTTCCTACCTGTGTGTCTGTTATTGATGTTAGTCCTACCTGTGTCTATTATTGGTGAAGTCCTACCTGTGTGTCTATTATTGGTGTAGTCCTACCTGTTTCTGTTCAGTGTAGTCCTACCTGTGTGTCTGTTATTGGTGTCCTACAGTACCTGTGTGTCTATTATTGGTGTAGTCCTACCTGTTTCTGTTCAGTGTAGTCCTACCTGTGTGTCTGTTATTGGTGTCCTACAGTACCTGTGTGTCTGTTATTGGTGTAGTCCTACCTGTTTCTGTTCAGTGTAGTCCTACCTGTGTGTCTATTATTGATGCAGTCCTACCTGTGTTGCTGTTGTCTGCAAGGTTAGTAAAATTAGCATAGTTTCAGTTTTTAGGGACATTTCGCCAATCCGCATGTGGAATAAAGCTGTGTATTGATTAGGTTCTGGGTTCACATGTCAAATGGATTGATTTTTGGGGTTAGAATTTAAAAAGAGGATTCTGAATGGAAAAACGTGTGGGTGTGTCTTTCAACTGTCTAGCTATTGCAGGCTTGTTTATGTGTGTGTGCATTTCATGTGTATGTGCATATGTGTTTGTGTTTGTGTGTGTGTGTGTGTGTGTGTGTGTGTGTGTGTGTGTGTGTGTGTGTGTGTGTGTGTGTGTGTGTGTGTGTGTGTGTGTGTGTGTAGAGATGTGTTTAAGTGTGTGTTTTTTTGCAGTTAATGTGTATGTACATACTCCAATCAGTCATAATATTATGACCACCTCCCTAATATTGGGTAGGTCCCTCTTTTGCCGCCAAAACAGCAGCCCCATACATGACAAACTGCGATGCACTGTGTTCTGACACCTTTCTATCAGAACCAGCATGAACCTTTTTAGCAATATGTGCTACAGTAGCTCGTCTGTTGGATCAGACCACAAGGGCCAGCCTTTGCTCCCCACGTGTATCAATGAGCCTTGGCCACCCATGACCCTGTCACTGGTTGACCGCTTTTCCTTTTGATAGGTACTGACCACTACAAACCCAGGAACACCCCACAAGAGCTGCAGTTTTGGAGATACTCTGACCCAGTCGCCCAGCCATCATAATTTAGTCCTCAAAGTCACTAAAATCCTTATGCTTGCCTATTTTTCCTACTTCTTCATTTTATCCTCAAAGTTGATGTGTTGAAGCAGTAAATATGGGCAAGAGTAAGGATTTGAGCAATTTTGACAACCCTAATGTCCATGAGGATGAAAAAGGTTATTATAATGGCTCCTACGTTGTTGCTGTGAGTGAGAATGTGTTCTTCTTATACAACGTACTTGGTTAATGTGTAAAGAAATAGAAAAAAACATTTTGGTATCATATTTTGGCACATACTTGCAGGATCCATAAAAGAGAATGTCCTAGATGTGGAATCCTGGGATATGTTCTGCCATGAACCCGTGCGTCAGGGAGGTGATGGAGTATCATGGATCGGCTTATCAGAGGTTTGAGTTCTTGCCTCAGGCTGTCTGAGACATGTAACAGATCTTACCTTAGCCTCACCTTGAACCAACAAACACCATACCAATACTACAGTACACACAACCATGCACACAACCACACACATATACACACAACTACACACACACATACATACATACTGTACATATAACCACACACACACATTTTTCTTAAACTGAATAACTATAACTATACAAATAAAAGTAACCACAAACAGTAAGGAATAAAAAGAAAACTGTGTCCAGTTGTGTTTTCACATACAGTACATCTAAACCCTGAGGTCCTTTGTTCGCCACATTCAGCTGTGAATAAAATTAAGAGACCACTGCAAAGTTTTCTTAAATCAACCCCCCTGAAAACCTCTGAAATGTGATCAAGAGGAAGATGGATGGTCACAAACCATTAAACAAAGCTGAGGTACGACCAGGAGTGGCATAAATTTACCCAGCATCAATGTGAAAGACTGGTGGACAGCATGCCAAGATGCGTGAATGCCAATTATTGTAATTATTTGTATGTATAATTATTCCAACAAATATTGATTTTTGAACTCTTCCTAAGTTGACACATTATTATTGTGTTGGGTAGACCTGAGGCCGGCGGGCCAAGGTTGTGGAAGTCTGGATGTGTCAACGAGGGCAGCCGGGGCAGGAGTCTGGGATAGGTGGGGCTGTGCAGGGCAGGCAGCATGGTCATGGGCCGGTCTGGGATAGCATGGTCTAATGATTGCTCCCTACTCTACCAGCTGTCATTATGCTCTTGGTTCCAGAACTCTCCGCTGCACTGCTGCTACTCCTCTCTCGCTCACTCTCTCCCTCACTCTCTCACATGTCTATTTTTAGAGCTGGCTGATTCCTACCTTCTAAAACGGGCAAAATCTGTTGTGGAACAGAAATATTTTTCCCCCCACACTTGCAGAAACTGTACACTAACTGACAACTTCCGTTCTTCCCTGATCTGTCCTTACACGTACACGTACTGTACGCGGTGAAGTGCCAGTTTGTATGAAGGTAGTTTTAGCTCAGGGACCCAATTTAAGGTTTTGGTTGAAAAAAGATGTCCTGTAAGCTTGTACGAAAGCTCAGCGTGTAAATGTGTCTATGTGTGCTCTGTGCATTCCTAGTCTGATTTCATCTTTTTGCTTAGCTAAGCTATGATCTTCTCCAACTCTGCCTCATCATTAACACACGCCACCCGTTCATCCCTTGTCTATCCGTACACAAACCAATACATACCCAGTGAGCATCCAATTTGTGTGAAGCTACTCTATTTCAGCTCTAGGACTTGATTGAAGGTTTTGGGTCATAAAAGACTTACTGTAAGCTAACTAAGGCTTGGTGTGCGTGTGTGTGAATGTGTGTGTGTGTGTGTGTGCTGGTTTGAATTCATCTTTATGCTTAGGTAAGGAGTGATCTTCCCCACCTCTCCCTTATTACTAACACACACACAAACACAATCTCCAGGGGTTTCACACCATCAAAACAGTAAAACTAAAACTTTGAATACAGAGAGCTCACTACAGTGTAGTATCATCCTCAACAGAGACTGAAGGCTGCAATGTTTAAAATCACTTCAACACAGAGTAACCAGACAAGGTGACCTTGCAGGAGTTCTTGACCAGTTCTGACCAACATTTCTGCAGACAGTACACTAGTATGAAAGATTGGCCACTCCCTGACTCAATATTTACCTCGCTGTCTGAAGCTGGGCTTCAAATGTCTGATTTAGTCCAGCTCCGATTTCCCAAAGAAATAATAACTCATCCTTCTCTACCTCTTCCTTCCTTAACTCATTCTTCTCTAACTCTTCCTTCCGTAACTCATTCTTCTCTACCTCTTCCTTCCTTAAAGGGATACTTCACCCTACAGCTATCTGGAGGTGCTAGTAGCTTCCCCCAGACATTTGTAGAACAGTGAGATATGTTTTACCCATGCCTGGCTAGTGTAAGAGCAAGATTTGAAATTTCGCGGGGTATTTTCATACGCTGACGTCACCGTGTGAGTCCAATGGACTTTGGAGATAGGAAAAATGAATGTA